>PVKA01027542.1:6748-30517 GCA_004027165.1 Ctenomys sociabilis
AAAAAATCCACAAGCTAGGGAAAAAAAAAAAAAAAAAGTTATAGCCAACTGCTCCTCTGTCAAAGGCCTTCTATCTAGAATATATAAGGAATTAAAAAAAAAAAAAATCAGATTCCCAAAATTCAAAGACCAATCCAAAAATGGGCATCTGAGATCAATACACATTTCTTGGAGAAAGACATACAAATGACAAATAAATATATGAAAAAATGTTCAACATCACTGGTCATTGGAGAAACACAAATTGAAACAACACTGTCACTGGATCTCAAACAAGAAAGAATAGCTATCTTAAAGAAGTCAACCAAAACACAAAAAGGGCTGTAGGAAAAAGGAACCCTTCTCCACTGTTGGTGGGAGTGTTAATTGGTACAACTACAGTGGAAATCACTGTGGAGATTCCTCAAAAAGCTAGAATTGGAGGTCCTGTTTAAGTCAGCTATTTCCCTACTGGATTTTTATCCCAGAAGAAGTGAAAACATCATACCACAGAGACATATGTGCACCTACGTTTATAGCAGTGCAATTGCTAAATCTTGGAAGCAATCCAAATTTTCATCAATTAAAGAAGGCATAAAAAAGATTTGAAATTTTACAAAAGTATTATTCAGCTATAAAAAGGTTAAACTTGAGCTTTAATCATTAAATGGATGTAACTAAAGATCATATTCTTAAGTTAAATAAGTCAAATCTGTATGGAGAAACATTGTATTATCGTTTTATTGCTAGAACCTGAAAGAGAAAATAAAATCTGAAAGGTAAAGTAGATACTAGAAAAGGTAATGAACCTATTCAAAAGGAAGGGATTACTGAGTTAAAGAGAAGGACAAGAGTGGTGGTGCGGAAAGAGATATATCTATGTATGTATGTAGGATGTTTTGGACAACTATACCATGGATTTCTGCTGGTCAATGGAAAGGAGCACATAACGCTTAATTTGTTTTATCTACTTTGTTCAATTCTTTTTCCCTTTTCTGTCTTCTTACTTTCTTATACATATTTTTCTTTCTTTTTCTAATGTTGGATGCATATATCTGGTAATAAGAACAACGAATTTAAAGACAACACTATGCAATACAACACATACTGTGAAATTCATATTGTTTTGTTTAGTGAAATTATTATTTGTAATTTTTTGTTTTAATACTACATTGTACTCTCCTTAAAAAGTTTTCATAACTATAACTTTTGTTCTCCAAATATAGAATGGAAACAGGTATTTCGGCCTTTGGAAATAATTTTCTTTTCAAAGAACATACTAATTTGTTGCCCCTAATTATCTAATTCTTCTTTACTATAGAAGAGGTGGTTTCAGGATACTAGGTACAAAAAACTAAGTAAAACTAAAATGACAATGGTTTACATATTAAGATTTTTAGTTAATATTTGACAGTTTATAAGTTCTTCCTCTAGAGCTACATAGAATATTATAGAAACAGATTTCTTTCATAAGATTATCATTTGTTCATCTTAAGCACTAAAGTTATGAGTTCATCTTTGGTTTCATTAATTATTTCATCCATTATTCAAAAAAAAAAAAAACACATCTTTTGAGAACCAGCTCTGCATTAGATATTACTCTGGAGGTTGAGACCATATGAGTAAAAGGTACACAATCTGTAAATCCATGGAATTGTGACTGAGTTCTTCTACATTCATGCTGAATATCTGTAGTGTCTTTTATTTTTCCATGCATGGCATGGTTTCATGTTCCCTCATAGCCTGGGCCACCTTCTTTTGAATATGTCATTAATTTCCCTGTAGGAGTTCATGTCTTGAATCAGGAGTGATCTGACAAATAGTTAATGATAAAGATGTAACATCTATTTGTGCCTATTTCCAGAGATGAACAAAATTATGTATCACTTCGTCTGCTACTAATAAAAAGGATGTATCTAGGTTCAAGTAGAAAAAAAAAAAAAAAGACTTTTTAACAAAATGTAGAAGGTTATTGGTCTTGTTGTTTATTTTAGATATTTCTAAACTGTGAGGATTTTTAGTTAGTTGCTACAGAAAACCTTTGAAGAAGAGCCAAAGTTTTAGAAATAAGCAATCTTAAAATATATGAAATCTTAGATGAGAATTATATACATTCCCATAGTTCTAATGTTAGCATTTTAAAAAGTTTAATCTTTCATGTAATAGCACAGTAGGTCCAGACAGTAGGTCCAGACATTTGGTTAAAAAACTAAAAACCATCAGAAAGGAAACCACAAGCCTTCAGTCCCCTCCCCCTTCTATCAGCCATGTCATTTATCATATTTTTACTCAAAAAGGATAATAATGAATTACCTATAACCTATTTACTATGGTTTTCCTCTTTACATACGAGAATTTTTGTGTCATGAAAACACAGTATCAAAGGACAGCATGAGAAACTAGAGAAAAAGTAGATGAGAAAGAAGCAATTATGAAAAGGATAGAACTCAGCATCAGAGAGAAAAATTAGACCTTAGCAGGGAGAGGAGAAAAGACAATGACAGGGAAGTCAACAGGAAAAGCCTGAGGAGGAACGAGGCCAAGAGTAGCCCTGAGATGATAGGCTGGCTGAGTGTGGAAAGGAAACTGGAGAAGAGAAATTTACTTGCTCTGACTAATGGGAATATCCCCCCCACTTTTTTTTTTAAATGTAACTCTATCATGCTTCAGAGATAGTTGAATATGGTCCTTCATTTAATTTTTCGTTCAGTAGAAAGTTGTACAGAAGCCAAATATAATAACAAAGTAGCACAAAGTCTAGTGAACTAGAAACCTTCAGGGTGGAAATGTTTAGTACTTTAGAGCCAGCTCCATGGTGGTATGCAGTACCAGGGATCAAACCTGGGTTCTTGTGCTTGTAAGACAGGTGCTTAAACCACTGAGCTCTCTCCCCAGCCCGGGAAGAGAAACAGTGAAATCAATTAGTGTTGGGCTGGCCAGATAGCTCAGCAGACTAAAGCATTTGCTTAGGCAGAGTGCAGAGACCAGGTTTTGATCCACAGCGTGCAGTGCCAGCCCCATTCATGGGAAATACTCAAGGATAACTGAGACAGGGTGTGGTGGCATGGGCCTGTAATCCCAGCACTTGGGAGGCTGAAAACAGGAGGATCACTATGAGTTTGATCTACATAGTGAGACTCTGTAGACCCTGTACTAAAATTAAAAGAAAATTTAAAAAACCCTCAGTGTTATAAGTTGGTTTCACTCTTTCTGATATATGCAGTGTGAGTGTCAAAGGACTCCTATGTCATATATCCAAAGATTTGGTGTTTTATTTGTCCCTAAAAACATGGCTTAGCTTTTGCTGCAAAAGTTTCATTTACTCTAAACCACTGATTTAAGAATAAGCATGTGTTATTCCATACATACACCACCTTGATAAGTAGACTTAATAAGAGGATTACTTGCTATTCATGAATAATAATTACTACAGCCAAGGGAACATAACCCAGGGCAATTCTAGCCTTCGCAAAATTCACTGTTTCAGAATATAAGAACAGTTGTACCTTTTGGTACAATAGGTAATATAATGGGTGCTACTACATGGTATAAATGTTAATTCCTTACTGAAAAACATTAGCATATCCTTACTTACATTTCAATAGGAAAATGCAGCTATGATATTTACATTTAAATGCCACATGTTTACAGATTACTATCATCAACATGTGACAGGCTTAGTTCAAAAGGTATCTGTGCTTCAAAGCATGCCAAACTCATTCTCTACTATAATAAACTTGAACTACTCTTTATCACCTACTAATTAAATAGAACATTTTAGTCCACTATTCAGAGAACTACATAATATGTACCAAAACTAAGTTCATCAAATATATACTCATCATTTTTTAAGTTCCTTGGAAACATATGTTTTATAATTTATCTTTTTTTATTTTTAGGAACAAAAATAGGAATTCTGAAAAATAAGAAATCCATGTAGTTCACATTAAAAAAAATTTATTCAGCACCAATTTTACCCTGTGCTTTCCCACAGATTTATCCCCTCAGACTGAGACTACTACATTATGTTTGACCTTATGTAGTTATCCTCATTATGTTGCTTTTTTAACAGATGGGTCACAAATGGCTAGTTACTCCTACTATCATTCCATGATGGAGAAAAAAAGAAAGTGGGGTCCCAGAAGAATCTAGTACCCTTCTCTTTATATGTTACTTAATAGAAGATATCAAAGACTCCATCTCAGCTTTGCTTATTCAGTGAATTCATCTCGTGGTAACAATAAAAGAGAATAGCAAGGCATGGTCAATATAAATTTTAATACTGTGACATCTGAACAAATTTATCAACAGATTAGTTTATTTCTCTTAATATGAAACAGTAGCCCTTGCCTGTATCCTGGGACTACAAAAGCCAAGAACCAGATTTGGAATAGGAAGCATAACTGGCTAACTTATAATGGAAAGCCCCATCAAAGTCACATGCAATGGGAGAATGCTGTTTATCCAAAGAAAGGTAAGATGTAACATCAGATGAGAACTGGGAAGAAACGGGGGAAAGTATAGTATTTGTCCCTACAGCAGTATTGAACAATTTGTAAGATAACATCATTTCTGGAATATTTAATGGACTAGAACCTCAGGCTCAATATGAACATATATTTAAAAGTAGGACACATTGGTGTTTCAGTGTACCCAGAACAGAGTGACAGGAATGACGAAAAGATAGACAAGAAGACAAGAGCTAGGTCAGATGGTGGCCTGTAGCCTGATTGGCAAACGACCCCCAGAATGACAGTAGGGGCATTTATTTATACATTGGCAAAGTTGGTATCAAGCTTGCCTAGTGATAAACAACTGACATTGATCTGGCAGGATACCTTTCTCAGGAGTTAGATAAGCAATGAGGCCTAGTCCTGTTCTCTCTCATACATTTGACCAATTGCCAGCTTCAGCTTCTCCTAACATTTAAAATACTGCAAAAGAAACAAACTCATTTTCGAGAAATGCCCTGTCTACTGTACAGGGAATCCTAAAGTCTCTGTGGTCAAGGAAGTTGGTGTATCCTAATATACAATATTCCTGTTCTTTCACAGTAAAATAATATTTAGCAGGCCATATATAGAAATATTACATTGCTTGGTCTTACTTGCAGCTGTGTGTTACCATATAGGTAAGGTCAAACCTATGGAATATGAACATTAATGATGTTTATACAACTTCACGGTTTTTCTGTATTATTTCTCTTACCTGCTACTCAGAACAAAGACACAGTAATTTATCTTGGACCAAACCACGTAGACAACTTAGCTATGACCAAATACCAAGAGAAAGTAGACCGAGTCTCTGGATGTAGAGCCATAGCACAAGTCACAGATACTGAAGAAAAGATAGTTAGATGAGGGGGCAGGGAACACAGTTACATGAAAAAAGATACTTCAGCCCCTGTTAGTGTTAATAAAAGTGAAGTGTTACAACCGCTATTTTCACAATACACCTGTGTTCAAGACTACCCACTGTTGGATCTGGCTCTCAATAAGAGTACATATGTGCTCACAATAAGTGTGTAAGCAGTAAAACAATTAATATCTTTCCGAGGTCTAGATTTTAAGAAATTCAAAGTATTCCATCACAGACTTCTGCTGCTTAAGGCTCTGCTTGAACTCATATTTTATTAGAATCTGTGTTTACTGCTTAGAAACAAGTGGTCTCTCTCCAGGTACTTTTAAAGGGAAACAAAATATTCACCATAGCAATACCAAAGAAAGGTCACTACCTGCACACTGTCAAAAACTCTCCTTTCTTTTTATAAGTACAAAATCATGTAACTTCCCATCTGGCCTTTTTTTATTAATGCCTATCAGAAGATATAAAGTACCAGGATTAATTTGAATGTCAGCATATACCTTCATATCAATTTCAGATCCCAGGTACGAATATTATTTCCAACCACATTTTTTTTAAGAGTAAGCAGTATCTGTATTTTACTTCTCAAAACTGTTCTTTATAAAACATCAAGTACTACACCACGACGTAGTTAAGAATTTATTTCTCTCGTTTTTACCTCCAAAATCCTATTTCCAATTATTCCTAGAAATCATCTACAAAAAATATTCACCTTTAATTAAAACATTTCTATTCAAAAATATCACCAAAAACAACCTTTGTCTCTACGACCAATTTCCACACATATACTCAAGCACCATTCATAGCAAAAAACTCTAATGTGTTACAATCTAATTTATAATAAACTTTAGCCAGGTATAATGAATTCTATTTCAATATTTATTTATTCTATTAATTGTGCTCATACAATAATTCAAAATATCTAATATTTTAGAATTGCAGAAAAATATTTGTAAATTTACTAATTTATATTCACAGAACACGTTGCTTTCTCAATATTCTAAATTCCCTCTAATACTGTATACCTACCTCATAAATCACAATTTTGTCTCAATTGATACTTTTGGTAGTAAAGATACAACAAGTATAAAAAACTTGGCAAAATAAGAATTTTATGAAAAATGGCTTGAATTAAGGGCATTACACATGATTTGAAGTGTAAAAATTTAAACTGTTCAGCATCACAAGAGAACCACTGGCGGGGGTGGGAAGCAGTTAAAGACAGAAAGAAAAAAAATCAACCATATTTTTAAACAATCAGCTAATTAATAAAATATGCTATAATCAGCCCAGTGTTGAACTAAGTATGCCTTGTGAATGTATGATCTATGGAGAGCCCTGTAGTAGTACCTGCTGATGCTATCTAATGGAAAATAAATTTTGAATTGTAACCCCCAAAAGTTACAATAACTAATTTCAAAAATGAAAACTAGGTAAATAGGAAACAATCATAGGCTATTATTTCACTAAATAATAAGCAATATTTACAAAGTATCTACAACTAAAATAATTCATCTGGACTCTTGGAAAGTATAAAAATAACAGTGAAATGGAGACACATGGAGGAAAGTGGTAAGAGTTGGAACCTAAACCTAAAATTATAATCAATGAAGTGATAGTATCCTCTTCAGGTTATTCAGAAACGTACATATAAATAGCAGAAAAATCCACTTGTAAAGGTAAAAGTTACTGACTATAGTGCAGAATGGGGTAGGAGCATCATGGGGTTGAAGTTAATTTTATGTATTTCATTTTTTAAAATAATTTTATTGAGAAAGAAGTAACAAAGAGTTTCAAAACAGGTTAGTAGGCCAGTTACAATAATTAATACATTGCAAATTGTTGTCTTTGTAGATATTATCGTCTTTGTAGTGTATTTCTTTAAAGAATATATGATTATTAAATTTACAAGTTGCTTCAAAAAATAAAACCATAGGGCTGGGAAGATGCTAAGCAGTCTAGGCACCTGCCTGGCAAACTCAAGGTCTCGGTTTGATCCCTGGTAACAAATGCCATGTGGGCCCCAGAACACTGAGCATGTCATGCTGGCCACTGAACCTGGTCATGGTAGCACATACCTATAATCCCATGGTTAGAAGGCTGAGACAGGAAGGTCACTAAACGTCTGAGCTGTGTAGCAAGATCCTATGCTACATCAATCAATCAATTAATCAATCAATCCATATTATAAAAAATAAACTAACCACTGCAAGTTAATAGGTTTTAATATATTAACTACTCTTTATGATTTTACAGGTTATAGACAGGCTGTGTATCATTCATGTTTTAGTCTAAATTTTTATAATACTTCAAAATTATAACAAATTATATTTCTTTATGATGTTCCTTTTGTGATTCTAATTGAAACAAACTGAGTAGGATAGGACATCTGTTTTAACTATTCCTTAGGAATACTCTGTATACTGATAGCTTTAGGAACATTTACAATGATTTTATAGCTTCCTTGTATAAAAATGACCTTCATTATTTCTCCCTAAAATACCTGCATGAATTGAAACTCTTTAATTCTATTTATTCACATGGTCTTGCAAATGTTTCCTGAAATTTACTGGAAGATGTAATTAAACAATCTTTTCTACTAATTTGTATTGCAAGTTTTGATTATAACAGCCAGGTTCATATAATTGGCTTTTATGGATCCAAGACCATTCAGTAAAATCTTCTGAAAGGCTAAAACAATTCTGTCAATCACCACAGCCATGCTAACCACAGACAGGGGCAACAAAATCAAGGCAGAGTAGTAGAACTTTATTTGGGAGTTACATTAGAACCGTACCATTGGCTTTTATTGTAAAGCTGTCTAGGAAAATTGCTGATAGCTCACATAAATAAACAGAAGAGAACCAGGATCTAATAATCTTAAACAACATGGCTGTTGTACATGAATCCTGTAGAACCCAGTGTGGTTATAGATCTGACTATAGAATGGGACTGTAAAGTCTGGAGATGAGAGACACAAAGACATGTAATTTGTACTATAAAATGCACTTGAGCTTTTTAAACATTAAATGTTTACTTTTCTGATGTAGTTTCTTAGACTATCACATTATGTAGAGTGAAATAAAAGATTAATGGAAGAGGCTACACATGTTAGAAGCCCCAGATCATGCAATCAACAATGCTGGAGGGAGAGTGAAGACCAAAGAGATAAAAAACAAGTCCCATAGTTTAGCAGACCTACTTCACCTAATCCTAATCCCACTTTTTAGATAAAAAATACTGGACAAATTTTGTTAAACATAGGAAACAATTTGCCTCATAATTTTATCACTCAGAAGAGAACTCCACAGCATGAGTTGTCCATTTAAATAAAATTATTATCAAATACCTGAAATATTTGTTTGAGGAAAAAAATCCTTAGGTCATCTGAATGTATTCACACCTATTTCTAAAAATATGTGCATTTCTCTCCCCTTTGTTTATAGTATGGATATATTTTCTCTACTAAATATCTATCACATTCCTAAGTTATTTTAAACTTAAATCTTTCAAAGTAACACTGCTAAAGGATTGCCTGAAAATATGAGCACTCTAAAAACAGTAATACATGAATGTATGTAAAGCCACTTTACTGAAATATGATGTATAACTATTATATTAATACAATGAAAATATTATGAAATATGAATATATGTGGAACCATTATATTGAAATATGTTGTATAGCTACTGCATTAATGCAGTGTCTGATGACAGACTGAAAACAGGATATTTATTCATATCTTGAGCGGTATCTTTAGATTCCTAATAAATGGTATTCATTTTATTAATTCATCGTTCTTGTGAAATAGTTTATAATTCAAGAATACACAATTGTTACAATCACATATCTCTTCCTGAATTTTGCTGTTCAGTATTTTTAAAAATTGTAATATAGTTGTTTTATTTATTTATTTAAAGAGAATACAAAATGATAAAACCTTGAAGTGAGATACAATTATATTAAAACAAAATAGTATGAATTTGACAGTATTTGTTGTACTGTACACACTGTCTTCAAATTTGTTTAGATTACCAAATATATGTTGCAAAATTGGGGGAAAAAGTTATATGAAATTTAGAAGTGAAAAAAATTAAAATTCATATTTTTTAAAAAGAAAAACGAAACATTAATTGTTCCTTTCCATAGACCAGTAGAAATCAGCAGTACAATTATTTAAGCCATCCTGCACACATGCATAGATATAAGTCTTTCTCCCACCCCTCCCTCTCCTGTCTTTCTTCTCATCTCAGTAATTCCTTCACTTTGAACAGATTCATTCCCTTTGTATAGTATATATTGTACCTTTCAGATTTTCTTTACTTTTCAGGTTCTTACACTAGTGAGACAATACAATGTTTGTGTTTTTAGATTAACATAACATCTCTTTCAACTTAACATATTTAAAGACAGGCTGCTGTATCCTACAGATGGTGGAGGCCTTGAGAGAAAAACATTAATGTGGTACTACTGACTGCCTATACTAGATGTAATACCAAATATTCATATAATATTTTGACATTTTAAATACTTTTTTTTTTTTTCAGACAGGGTTCCACTAGTCCAGGTTGGCTGCAAACTTGCAATGTACCTCAAGGCTGTTCTAGATCTTGCGATGATCCTCCTTACTCAGCTTCCTGAGACCTGGGATTACAGGTGTGTGTCATCATTACTGGCATAATATAATTATAAATAAATAAGTAATCAACTCATTATTAAAATGATCTCTACTTACCATAGAATATTCTATGTAACTAAAATGTCTTTACATTCTTAGACTATCAAATATAAGTTTTGCTAATAATAAATGGAATTGTTTTATTTCAGTTCAGTGAAAATCTTTTTTCAATTCCTGAAATGCTGATAGGTATATCTCACCAGAGTTACAGAGTAGCAAATTATCCTGTCTCATTAGATTCTGTATTATTCAACTACAGTAACTACATACAGCATACACCTTAATTAAAAATATAATAGTGTCTATGCTTTTTATATGACTGCTAAGAGGAGTAAAAAGCCACAAATGCAAATTAGAAGCAGCAAAAACAACAGCTAGTTATGGAACTGTGAGAAATGACTCAATGTTCTTGAAAAAGTATTAATCTAACTCCAAAAGTCCCTCTATCTAATGAAATTGATCCTTTTATAGGATGTAGAAGTAATTCCATGGTTAACCAATTTTAGTTGTACAAAGTTCTAAAACAAATGTTTAATTTGTGAATTATATTTCTTGGAAATGTGATATTTATAAAATTGGCACAAATAACATAGGAATCTAAAATATTCTTTTCTAACTCAACTGGCTCATACATTCTATGAATATATATATAGAGAGGAATACTTCAAAATATTTTTTTTCCTGTCATATAATTATATTTTTGACTGTGTAAAACATGTTTTAAAAGTTAGTATTTTGAAGAATATATTGTTTTATAATCCTTTAAAAATAGATTGAGGGCCAGCCAAAGATCTCTGAAGATTAAAGCGCCTGCAAGCACATTCAAGGACAGGGATTTGATCCCCAGGCCTGCCATACTGGCCCCGCCCCCCAGAGTACACTAAGATGGCAATTGAGGCTTGGTATGGTGGCATGCGCCTATAATCCCAGGTATTGGGTGGCTGTAAACAGGCGGATCACTAAGATTCTGATCTAGTAGTGAGATACTGAACAATATATAGATCCCTAAAATACAAAAAAAAAAAAGAAAAGAAAGAAATCATGGGTTAAAAAGATAAGCAAATTAGAAAAACCCCATTTTAAAAAGCTAAAACTTTATACTATTTGAATAACTTTTTCAAAATAAAGAGGACTGAGATAACACACAATCTATGGCAGAATGGGAATAGAACTCAACTGTAGGATCTAATTTGAACTCTGGGATATGTCATTTTGGTTATATATATGTGATGCTTCTGGGCAAATCACTTTTATTTTTTTCTTCTGTAATGTATTAAAATTAATACAGAGTCTCACTACACAGATCAGACTCATAGTGATTCTCCTGTTTTCAGCATTCCAAGCACTGGGATTACTGGCCCCCATGCCCAGTCTTAATTGTCATCACAGCATGCCCTAGGGGTGGGGCCGGCAAGGCAAACTGGGGATCAAACCCTGGTCCCTGCATCTGCCTATGCAGGCATTTTAATCTGCTGAGCTATCTGGCCAGCCCCAGTTACCTTTCTAGGCACTGAAGTCTCATCTATTAAATGGGGATGAAGTTCATATCCACCTCACAGGGTTACTATAGTGTATTTCAAGATATATGAGTTAATTAATGAACAAAGCTAGTCCCAATACCTTGTGATAAGTAGCTCTGAGTAATTCTTCTGTACATCCTTAGTAAACAGAACTTGGAGGATTTGGTATAATTCATACAAGATTAAAAGCAGTACCTTTTTCACTTATATATAGCGTCTTCACCTGGGTTCTTATAGAAGATATAATCTAAGAATTCATATGATGAACAATATATAGAAAGAAAAAGAACAATAGAAAATATATCTTGAGAAGCATCAAACAAGCAGAATTTGTTTCATACTGACATAGTTTGTGGTTATGATATAGGCTTCCAATGGATACCAGATCAAATTTAAAATTCTAGGCAGGTATTCAACTTTTATGATTGTGTCCATTCTTCACTGAGCATGGGAAACAAACATTCTCAAAGGTATTTACTGAGTATACTCCTATAATATTCTTATGTTTACTTCTAAAAGAGCCTCTATTGCTTGTAATATAGTTGGGTAAATGGAAACTATAGTGGGTTTCTCACATCACACTTTAGAAATTTTAGTAGCATTACAAAATCATGTTTTTACCAGACTTTTCTGAGGTCAGGCCACAATAATTTTGTAAAGGTATATGATAAATAAGAGGAAAGAGACTAAATAGATTTTTTAAAATAAGGAACAGAAAGATGATTCATGACTATATTTTGAATAAAAATACAGAATAATTAACAGAAAGCATTTAGTGTAATTATAGATTTTGTAGTGCGAAATTGGCATAAATGCTGTGAAAGTTTAATCAGAATCAGGTAACAGTTACCTCTGTGAGCTTGTATGATGGCTCCAGTCCAGTCATATTTGCTACTATCAACTGATGTAACAGTTGAACTTGGGCCACACTTAGGAAGAAATCCAGGTGTGTAGTTATATTCACTTCCAAGGAATGGCCACACACTAAAATTTCCTAAAGGAAAAAAGAAGTAGAATACAGAGTAAGATATATCACAGCATTCTACTAATAATTTATCATTCTTACTTGACTGGCCATTACTACATCCTAAGTTATGGGGTTTCAAGTTCACATGTTAAAGAGGAAAGCAAAAATGGTAAGCAAAGCCATGTGATACAGTTTAATATGTTAAGTTAATAAATATTTCCAAGTACTTGCTATGTTCAGGCTTTGTGTTACATACAAGGAGAATCATAATCATTTTTCAACTTTTATACCCATTTGATGTTTTCAAACCTCAAACTACTATCATTGCTTTATCATTCATTCATTCATCCATTCAGTTTTGTTCTAGGGATTGAACATAGGAATTTGGTCTTGCCAGGAAGGCACTTAAGCTACTGAGCTATCTGTCCAGCATTTTCTAATATTTATCAAATGATGACATTCTATAGGATAATTTTGTTCACCGATTCAAGTGAACCAATATTTACTGAGCATTTCCTAAGTACCAGGCATTACAGAGGAGTACTGAGAACAATAAAGCTGGCCTTGAAGGGTACTCTGCTCTTGAGGAAGTTATAATTTAGTGAAGCAGACAAATATAAACAAGAAATGTAAGTATACAATTATAATTGCAAATACCATATTATGGGCATTCACAAAAAGATAACACTCCAAGTGATTTATAATGCACAGAGTGATGAAGCTAAAAATAGCTAGGCCAATTAATTTTACTTCTTCAAACTACTAAAACTTTGGCAGCATTAGGTAAATGTCTACTATCTAATCGGTGCTGTTCTGCATTACTGAATCACTTGAATATTTATCACTAAGTAATGGGTTAGAGAAGGAAAATAAAAACAATTCAAAAGCTTCTTTTAATAAGCATAAATCCTGGCTCTTGTCACAAGGTTCAAAAAGACAACCTTCCAATGCTTTGAAAAGTCCAAGAGACCTTTTCTTTATTAGCAGCATCCAAAGGGATGGATTTAAGGAAACCACGGCTGCACAACTATCAACTAGATACCTGAGAGCAGTTTTTAATAAAGCCAATAAGTACAGCACTCTGAAATGACAATCCTTTTCTTGGTTAACTGTACTTTTTCTCTATGAGTTTCCTGTATTTAGTCACCACACTTAGAATTCTTATTGTGTTTTTCAAACAATGATTAAAAAGAGAATGAAGTGCAGTGTTTCAAGTCTTTTTAAAAAAATAAATTGTCATTGTAACACTTTCCTAAGGAGATTAAATTTTATACTAAAATGATTATAAAAATTAAGATACTTTTACTGATAGAAATCAGTGAAATACGTCTTATTAAAACTAGCAGGGGCTGGGGAGTAGCTTGATGGCTTAAGTACCTGCCTGGCAAGTGCAAGGACCTGGGTTTGATCGCCGGTGCCATGTGTTGTACTGGCCCCACAACCCCAGGCACACCGTGCTAGGCCACCAAAATTGGGCATGGTGGTGCACAACTGTAATTCCAGCACTGAGGATGAAACACTAGGATCAATATGAGTGTAAGCTACGCAGCAAAACCCTGTACCAGATAAAAAAAGAAATAAAAGATTTTAAAAATTAAAATAAATTAAATAAAACTAGGAAATGATCGATTCTATAATAGTAGGTTAAATGGTATTAATGCTATTGGTGGAACCAGTATCAAATATAGTTTAAAAAATTCTTTTTATACTTATTGGATCTTGATCAGTTTGATCATGGAAATAAACTGGAGGACACCTAGGAAGCATTATATAAGGCAATTAAACTAGGTATAAAGAAAGTGATGAAAAAGAAATTTAAATTTATGGCTGAGAGTGCTATCTTATTTTTCTTCTTATTTATTTATTTTTCATTTGTGATTTTGGTACAGGTCTCACTATGCAGATCAGACTCATGGTGATCCTCCTGTCTTCAGCCTTCCAAGCACTGGGATTAAATGTGTGCTCCACCACTCCCAAACTCTTTTTGGCTCAGCATGTCCCAAATGCGGGGCTAGTGCAGCTCATGGGACCAGAGATTGAACCCTGGTCCCTGCGCTGGCTGTAGCAGTGGCTTTATCCACTGAGCTATCTAGCCCGGTGATTCCTTTTAACATGAAGCTAAGCTTGTCCTAAAATTAGGTTTTCTGATCGCTAGCTTCTTGTTAAAAACTTTCCAATAGTGCCTTCAAATTAGAAGACATGTTAAGTGGAATGGGATGGTATTTTAAGTCCTATACATTCATTTGAATGTTGTGATGACAGGTACTTAATAATCTCATGAAAGAGTATTTTCAGAATAACCTTATTATGGTTTGTGCCTATATGTCCCCCTAAATCCACATGGGCTCATAAGTGGAGCTTCTGAATGGTGATGGATGTGCTGTAACTAAATGTGATGGTAGGTAGTGGGGTGTGATCAGAAGAGGAGGGTCAATGGGGCATGGTCTGGTAAGTTGCTTTCTCTCCCACATTCTTCCTCCATTTGCACCTCTCCATCACACCATTCTGCCTTTGAGCCACCACATTATGGACTAAAAATGTATGCAAAAAAACAAGAAACAAACAAAACAACTTTCCTCCTTCAAAAATTGTGGATATTGGATATTTTGTCCTACTATGAGGAAGGAAGACAAAGCCTTAAAAACAGAAGTGATTTTCTCCTGTCCTTTTCTTTCTGGTCCTGGAAGGAGGAGGAGAATATTCAAAACTAACATATGTCAGATAAGCTTTCTTCCACTAAGGTGCACTTCAACCTTCTCACTTCATTTTTATGAGTCAAATGTAAACAGGAAATTGAAGCAATTCTAAAATATAACTCCTTCCTGGTGTGTGGGCACAGAGGTATATGCCCAGGATCCCAACACTAGGGTGGCTAAGTAGGAGGAACTCACTCTGGTAAACTGGAGGAGAGCCTGGGCTACAGAGTGTGTTGAGTGTCAGTCTGAACTACAATGTGAGACTATATTAAAAAAAAAAAAAAAAAAACCCTAACCAAACCACTCCCTAAAAACAAACAAATTGTAATTCCAATTTGTGTCTTAATTTATATTTTACAACAGCACATATAGATAAAAACCCTTTGAAAGGAGTGTCATGTATTCTAAACTGTGTTCTTAAATGACAATGACATAATAAGATCTATGAAATCTTTATATACCTTTCTTGGGTATAAATATACCTTACCTAACACAACCTTCCCCACAGGGCTATCATAAATATCAAATAAGACAATAAACACACAAACAGTGGCTTTAAAAATTTAAAGAATAAAAAAAAAAGATATTATTTAACTCATAAGGATGTTGTAAGGGTGAAATAAAATAACCCATGTGGAAATACTACGTAATGTAATCTATGTGAGGACCCAGGTCATTATTATTGTTACTATCATGAGCTAAAGAAGTTTAGAGTACAGAGGAAAGAGCAGAAAAATTGGTTTTGTTCACATTTGCCTGTTTCTATTTGTGAAAATGTGGCAAATTGGTGACTTCTTTAATGCCTTAGTTTCCTCATCTGTAAAACAGAGCAGCTGAGTGGATTATTATAATGATTAAATTAATTATTACAGATAAAACAATAACTGAATAGTGTTAGAAAGTACTTAGTATAAATTAGCTATGATACAAATTACTATTAAGCTAATTTGATTCCCTGTGAACTGAAACTGAAAACCCCCAACAAACAAAGCATAGTTACTCTTATTAGTCAGAGTAAAATGAAATTTACATTATGTTCTAACCTCAGTATGCAGATTTTCTGGAGAAATAATTTTGGTGAAAATGATGGCAGGTGCTCCAGTTATTCGGACAGAAAAATCTGTCAGCATGGGGGTCAAAATTGCTCTCCTTTCCTGATGTCGCCGTATGCTAAAAGACAAAAAAAATTACTAGTCATTTCACCTTTGCATGAATAATTTCACTATATTTATACAAGTCTTTGTCCTATAACATATGACAAGATTATATTGTTTCTTTTACTGAGACTATTTGTATATTTTTAGTCACAATATCTTAATTTCAACACTGTAAATGTATACAAGATAGCAAAAAATACATACTGAGAAATTTAGATGTAATTAAGAAATTAATATTGGCATTCTCCCAAAACCTTTCAACAAATTAGTTCTGTTTTTAATTTTTGTTCTTATAAATAGTTTTACATCACTTTGGTTATAATCATTAATTTTACTAATTTTCAAATAACTTTTACTCCAAATTTTTCTTATTTTTAATAGTTCACTAGTTTGACAAGTGCTATCCTATGAAAATATCCTCTTAATTTCTGAACTTTTTTCAGACTCTAGAAACCATCTGAGTTTATGGATTATTATAGTCTATCAAGTCTGTTAAATGGCTTTTGTGTATAAAACCAAATGCTTCCTGAAAATCTTGTATGAGAAATATAGAGCAGTGTAACTACCACATTTCCAATGAGGAAATTAAGTTTGGAGACTGTGCTAAGGCCACCCAAAGAGAACAAAAATTTTGTAATTGTACCTGGAGGGCAAGTTGACACTCAGAAAAACTTTTGGCCTCTTTTAAAATTCTTTGTTCATTCTGACCTTTGATCAGTGATTTAAAAAAAATTTCAACTGGGCAATCAAAAAAGAAATCATTTCAAAAGAAGACTGCATGCATGACATTGAATAGATGACACCACAAAGCTACTAAGAAACCAAAGCTTAAACTAGTATAGATTCTAAAGTTTATTCCTATTTCTACTATGTATATCATTAGTTTTAATTTTAAGAAAACCATCATCATGTTTACATTTTACTACAAATCATACTTCTAAGTATCTTTGAAACTCTTAATTTCTTTACAAATATTTTCTTATATAATGATAAAATTGAAACTAGAGACTGAGTGTAAGTTATCTGATCAAGCCTGGATAAAATTCAAGTCTTTCTACATTCTTTCCCTTTTTTTTTTTTTTAAACCAAACTAGTCTAGAAAGTACTAATGTCTTCTGTAAAATCTGTAATAGGCAGAGCTTTGTATGACGTTTGCCAAAAAAGCAAGCTGGATCAGCTAATTCAGTGACACTCAAGTATTGGATTTCAACAAAGTCAATTTTAAAGAATTAAAAGATCGAGTGAATTGAGAATAACAGGAAAAAGTATTAAAATCTATGACTAGAGAGGAAGAGTTTAGATCCTGAGAGACATCATAATTATAGTATAATAGCTTAAATCCTAAAAAATGACCAATGTGAGAAACATGTAACATCTGATGTGCTCCCATTGGGGAGTGCTAAAATACATGATGTATTAAAAATATCTTCAAATGGAAAAGATGGCAGAAACCCAAATATAAAGAAACACTAAAGCACTGATAGAAAATAAAAAGTATTTGCCATATATACCATACATTTTCCTCATATGATGAATGAAATCAGTGATACAAAATGGAAAAGATCTGTAACAACAGAATTTAAAAAAAATTAAATCAAGTCAATAGTCCCAGTAAATTATACATTTTCTGGTATATAATGCTAACATTTGTTTGGGAAAATATTAAGGTAATGATTTTTAAAAATACATCATTAAATGTTTTTCAAGTGTTTTCAAGGATAAATCAAAGAAAGAAAACACTGATGAAATAATCTTATGGCAAAACTAAATGTTGCCTCTATTTTATGAGATAATAAACTATGTTTCCAAATTAAAAATAATAAAATACAAAGAATTAAATGAGGCTTTTAATGGTCTCAGTCCCAGCACTTTTAGTAAATGAAGTGAATAGATGTTTAATGGTTTTACTGAGACAAGACAAAGATTTGGAATTGAGCTGCCTATCTAGGGCTCAGGTAATAATAATAATAATAATAATAGAACTGTGACTATCAACCTTTTAAATCAATGATACAAACAGCCTGCTATGGGATGTGTGGCATAGGTTTCCCACCACTGGCCTTAAACATCTTATCATGAAACTGCAAGACTTCTGGAAAAATGGTGGAGTGGCAAGGAACAATAATTCAACCTCGTCAAGATTTGGAATGCAAAGCCTGTAAGATAACAAGTTGGAAAAAAAAAAAAAAAAAAAAGGAAGGAGGAAGGTGGATCCCTGCACCCAGGAAGGATCTGAGGGGAAAATTGAAAACCATATATGAAATGAAGGGATGAAAGGAAAGATCTTAAAACAGAAAGGAGAGGATAATTGTGCTTTTCTCCGAGCCCCTCACTACTGATGTGAAAGGAGGATCACATCAGAGATACTCAGAGGTCTCTAGAAAAACACAGCCGTGGAATGGAGCAGTAGATACTGTGAGCTACAACAGCCAGTGATATACTCTACACCAAGCAACTGCCACATCCAGGATACTTAGTGAGGTACCACTTTAGGGAGGGGATAACTGCACCCAGAACTTGGAGCAGCCATGGGTTGGCTTCATTTTAGGGATCCCATTGTTGAAATCCACTGTGACGAGGTGAGGGACATGGGAGATGTCTAAGCTCAAAGAATTGTGGTCAGGCTGCCAATAGACACCCAGTATTGTATAACTCAAGTAATCAAACCAATGACCAGAGATCAGGATCAGCGTGGACTTCTGTAGATTGGAAAGTATAAGTGGTACCTTACCCTATTCCTACTGCAAACTTACTGGGATTATTCAAACAGATCTGGGTTCTGACTGCCTTCTTTTTCTACCAGTAAGAGCAGAGTCATTCAACTGGACACTCCCAAAAACTGTAGGTGTGAAATTACTGAGTAATTTCTTTGTTGTTGAATTTTCTTTTCTCCTGTGCTTTGGTCCCCTGCCCCTTTTTCAGGATACATTTTTGTTGTTTATATTTTTTGATTTTTTTTTCTTTTTCTGTGAATGTGAATATTCCTTTTTGGATTTTTGTTTTATTTACTATTTTTTGTTTTGTTCTTCTTTTCCTGCTGTCTTTATTGGCTTTTAGGCTTGAGTCACCTTCTTTTGTTATTCAACCTACTTCTAATCTCTTTTGCTTCTTCTTTTTTCTTCTCAGCACTTTAAATTTTTTTCCCCTCAAGACAAAATTGCTCTAATGAGGGATGTTTACTGTATATACTTTTCTAAGTTGTCTTAAGATTTTTTTGTTAAGAGTATAAATCTTGCACCTATAGTTAAAGGTGGCAAGTAGTTACTATAGTTTGTCATTTTCTAGTTTGCATTTGATGCTAACTCATTGTACTAGTTGAACCAAGATGAAATAGTTATTGTGATCTGTTGTGTTCTTCCTTCTATGCCAATACTGAGAATGTCTGGATGTCAAAAACTGTACCATAGCCTAGTACCAAAGAACTGAGTGATAGACCAAACAGGCAGCAACCCTTCATCCCTAATAAACTCAGTAGCAATGAATTTGAGACAGACTCAAAAGCCAAAGTCCAGCTATGCCTAAAAGACACCTCTGAACAGTAGCCATTTCTTAAAGAGGTCTTGGTACTAGTAATAAAACTACTTACCATAATCAAGTTATAAGTCTCAAACAAGAAAAAAAAAAATTAAGTAAGAAAATGGAAACAAGATGCAACTCATAGCCTTCAACTCACCCAACACAAAACAAAGAGACAGACATTTAGGTGGAAGAAATAAAAAAATCTTCCTGTTAAGTTTTATAAAATAGTGGTAGCAGAAGTAATAAAATAGGTCAATATTTTTCTTGGCAAAAACAAAACAAAAATTTAAAGAGATGTAAATTACTAGTCAATCTACATAGATATAAATAAAAAAATAAAGGAGCTTGGAAAAGAAATGGAAACCATGAATGCCCAACAAGAAAAGAGAACTGGGTTTCATAAAACAGGCTCAAATACATATCCAGGAGATTAAAATTTCTACTGAAAGTATATCCAGCAGTCTATCAATGTGAAGATAGGATATCAGGTATAGGAGACAGGGTTGTGATCAAGTGAAAGACCCCTTAAAAACAGCAAAGGACCACCAAATAATCAATACAGCAGTTGCTAGATGATGCAAACAAGACTAATATAAGAATAACTTAAATCAATGAAGAATCACAAGAAAGAGCAAAGGACAAAAAAACCTGTTAACAGAAATAAAAGCTGAAAACTTTCCAAGCATGGAAAAAAGTGAGGCACAGTTAAGCCAAGCATGTAGAACTCCAAATAGCCTCGATCAGGAAAAAAGAAAAACCCAGCCCTCTGGAGCCAGCCCAATCCCAGGTCCAGGGAGTGTGTGGGAGAGCATCCATACTCCCTTGCACCCACTGGACCTTCCTGGACCAAGCTCAGGCCCGCCCTATGAGTGAGACCTTCCACTGCTCTCTCAGGACCTCTCCACCCCTCTGGAGCTAGCCCTAGCCCAGGCTGGGCAAGAGTGTGGGAGACCTTCTGAGCTCCCCTGCGCCTGCTGGACTACCCCGGACCAAGCCTAAGCCTTCCCCATTAGTGAGATCTTCTGGCACACTCTGGGGATCCCTCCCCCAGGAACCAGCCCAAGCCCAGGCCTGGCAAGTGTGCAGGAGAACATCCATGCTCCCCTGCACCTGCTGAACTCCATGTACCAAGTCTAGGCCCATCCTGTGAGACCTTCCACTATGCTTTCAGGACCTCTCCACCCCTCTGGAGCCAGCCCATGCCCACTTCATGAGCGAGAACTTCCATTGTGCTCTCGGAACCCCTCCAAACCCAGCGCAAGCCCAGGCTCGGTGAGTGTTGCACCAAAGCTCTACACCAACGATCAGAGGACAGTGCTATACAAAATGTCAAAGAGAAGGTGCCAAATACAATCTCAGGCCCCAGAGGACACTAGCACAGAACAAATTGGGAATCACACAGCTGAACTGTCTGAGTCAATAGCATCTGAAGTAAAGAAATAACCACAGAAAGGTACAGAGGAACTCAAATCAGAAATAACCTCTGAAATAAAAAAAGAAATCTCTGAATTAAGAGCATCTGAAGTAAAGAACCAAAAGCAGAAACATATAGAGGAAATCAAATCACAAATAATCTCTATAGTAAAAGAGTAACTGCTTCTCAAAAAGACACTAAAAAAAAATAGAGGAGATTAGAAAAACAACAGATTCCTTGAATGAGCAATACAGGAAAGAAGCACAGCCAAAGATATAGAGGAACTTAAAATTTCAATCACAAGCTTACAAGACCATTTGAGTGAAAGTGAAAATAGTTTCAGATGTTGAAGACACCATCACAGCTAGTGAAAAGGTAAGAAAAGATCTCTTAAAAACAACTAGGATGCAGGAAAAAAATAATTCATCACCTGTAAGACGATGTAAAGATGAACAACATGAGCCTAATAGGCATCAATGACAAAGGAGTCAATACAAATGATATAAAAAGGATATGGGCAGAAGTAATAGCAGAAAATTTCCCAAATAGGAGGAAACAATTTGACATTCAGAAAACCGAAACACACATATCTCCAAATAACTTCAACCCAATTAAAAACACACCAAGACATATAATAGTCAAGATCCTAGAAATCCAGCACAAGAACAATATACTAGAGAAAATAAACAGAAAAAAAAGAAACCTAACCAAAAGCATCAAACATACATACATACATATATATATATATATATATATATATATATATATATATGTATATGTATATATATACATATGTATATATATCAGTAAAGATGTCAAGATGTCAGAAATTCTACATAAGAACAGAATATTAAAAGCTGTTAGAGAAAAGAAATAAAACACCTATAAAGGAAAACCCAGCAGAATCACAGCAGACTTTTCAACACAAATCCTTAAGTCAAAGGGCTGAACAAATAGCTCAGTGGATTAAAGTGCCTGTAAACAGGCACAGGGGCCGGAGGTTCAATCCTTGGGCCTGCCATGCCAGCCCCGCCCCTGGGGCGCACTGAGATGACAATTGGGCATGGAGATGTGTGCTTACAATTCCACTCTTGGGAGGCTGTAAACAGGCGGATCACTACAAGTGCGATCTAATACAGAGACCCTGAACATCCTGCAGACATTTTTCTAAAAAAAATACAAAGCAAAAAACCTTGCATCAAGAAACATGGAATATCTCAAGCTCTAAAAAAATGAACTTGAAACAAACAAACAAACACACAGAAAACAACTGAAATCCAGATTAGTGTACTGTGCAAAAATTTCTTTCAAAATTCATGGAAAAATAAGTTCTCTGATAAAGAACACCTGAAAAAACAGATGAATGCCAAACCAGTACCAAAAAGTTCTGAAGGGTATTCTACCAAAGGACAACAAAAACAACAATTTCAAGATTCCCAGTGCAATAAATCCACCAGGCAATACAAGCAATTACAGTGGACCCTCCAGTTAACATATAATCAACTTTGGTTATAACTGGAATTTTATTTTTAATCTGCAACCAGTATCTTGAGTTATGACCCAAATGTCATCCACTAGTTCTTTCAGATGGTCTCAGATGCAGATTTAACCCTTAAGGAGTTCTGGAAGGAACAATACAGCATACTTTCCTGCATGGGATTAACTGAGAAATCTGGGTCAATGTCTCTCTAATGACACCAAGATCTAACCATATTCAGGAGAGAGACTTTGAACAGTGTGTAGAGGAGCATGGGTCTTCATCTGATAATATTAGTTATAACCAGCCCTTGGGAATGAAGAATCCATAAGTCAAAGGATCACTATAAATAGAAGGGAAAGAAAGGGAACCAAAAACAGGAAAACTAGTATGACAAGGACAAGGCAGTACATATTAGTTATAGCCATCAATGTGAATGGACTGACTTCACCAATTAAAAGAAACAGATTTATAGAATGGCTCACGATCCAACAATAAGTTGCAGAGAAGAAATGCATTTACCTACTTAACAGTTTAGCTTGAGTTTTGCTCAGCAGCATGTTTAATGCACGGTCTTTCTGAGTGTTGCTTAGGCAAGTGTATTACAACCAGTCAATTATTGTATTGAATAATTTGATAAAATTGTTGTTTGTATATCACCTTTTAAATTCTTTTGAAAATATTCAATTTTAATAGTAAAATATAGAAATGGTTCTATATGCTTATCTATACTCAATGTTACCAATTTTGAGAAGTATGGGGCTGATGAATTTCAGGAACATGTCAAATTCAAATTAGATTGCTAAGTAAAAACAATAACAACAGTTACTACTACTACTATTACAAGTATTGTTACTTTTATAATTTTGGGGGGTTGAATAAAAATGGCCATTGCATTGATCTACATCCCTAGCCTTTCTGTTCTTAAATTTTAAAAACTGTCATTTTTTAATTCCCTCCCCTCGCCTCCCGTCCCCTCCCCTCCCGTCCCCTCCCCT
>PVKA01027543.1:0-30407 GCA_004027165.1 Ctenomys sociabilis
TTTTTTTTTTTGTCTTTTTGAGACAGGGTCTCACTATGCAGTTCAGGCTGGCCTTAAGCTCACTTTGTAGCTCAGGCTGGTCTCGAACTCATACCAATCCTCCTGCCTCAGCCTCCCGAGTGCTGGGATTACAGGCGTGCGCCACCACGCCCGGCTGTTCAGACCTTAAATTCTTAAAAGACCCTTCCTGGGGTCCGGTAGATCCAGGCCATGCTGTAGGATGTTCTCTGCCACTGGGTAAAGGCCAGGTAGCTCAAGGAGGTCTCCTGTGTCAAAAACATGGGGGCTGGAACTTGGGCGATGACATGGTGTGTGTGCATGCATTTACCAGCTTTTTTCTCTTTCCCTGCTGCCTACTTAGGGCATGTGAAGACAGACTGGCACTTGGGATGATTTATTATTATTATTGTTTTTGAGACAAAGTCTCGCTATGTAGCTCAGGCTGCCCTTGAGCTCACTCTGAAGCCCAGCCTGGTCTCAAACTCACAACGATCCTCCTGTCTCAGCCTCCCAAGATCTGGGATTTCAGGCGTGTGCCACCATGTCCAGCTGGCTTTAAAGATCTCAGATCTCCGTGAACACTCCGCAAGACGGCCTTTGCAGGGACACAAAATCCTATAGAGACAAATACTGTATCCTGCAGCCACTTGGGACCGGGGTGGATTCAGGGATCAGGCCTGAGAGAGGCTATGCAGAAGTGGGGACGCGGCATGGAGGTGGGAGTCTGACAGGTCAGATCTTTTGAAGCCTCAGGCGCGAGGTGGGGTCAATCCCTTTTAATGACCCACAAGACGGTCTGAGAAGAGGACAATTATAATTGTTATCAAGAGCATACCTTATATACTCTGCCAAAATCCAGGCAGATAGTCGCGCTGTTTTGGGAATTATTATATAAATCTAATTTGCATTTTGATCCTATCGCCTGCAGAATGACCGGCTGGCTTTCTGGCGGGCGTCTCAAACTAATTTTGTCCGCTAGGTGGCTGCTCGGGTAGGTGACGCGACTCCACACGGCGGAGCTGCACCTGGGTCACGCCGCTCAGGGTACACCCTCCTGAACCCCTGTCTTAATCCTCGACCTACGCGCAGCCGGAGCCCTCTAGGGTCGGCGCCAATTAGACCCTGGAGGCCGCAGCGGCCCGCTCATTATAGAGAGCTGTAGAATGTCGTGGCAGCGGCGGCGGCGCTCGGAAACGGGCGGCCTCCGCGTTCCTAGAGCGCCCCCTGAAGCGCCTTAGGAGTATGGGACGCTCTAGGCCGTGGGGCGGGAACCCAAGACGCGCTTCCGGCCACCGACTCCTGCTGCCCAGTGTACCTGCATCCCGGCCCTGGGGGGCGGGGCCTCAGGATATCCTTTCCAGCTGTGGGTTGGTGTATCGCTCTGGATAGACCTATCGTTTCCCCAAACAAAACTGGATGCCTAATTAAGGCAGGGCGGGGAATCGAGTCAGGGCTGAAAAATTTTGAGGATAAACGGTCTTTTCAAATGATTGTTATCCTTGGCTCGAGTCTGTGTGCTCCCTGCTCCCGCAGAAACATGGGCACAGCCTTAGCCGGGCGTGGTGGCACATGCCTGTAATCCCAGCACTCGGGAGGCTGAGGCAGGAGGATTGTTGTGAATTCGAGACCAGCCTGAGCTACAAAGTGAGCTTAAGGCCAGCCTGAACTGCATAGTGAGACCCTGTCTCAAAAAGACAAAAAACAAAAACAAAAACAAGCCTTATTATCCATCATCTTGCTGTATTTGGGGGACAAGCATCACTACTCTTTAAGCTGCCCGGCGGCATCATAACTCAGCCACAACAATGAATTAGCAGGACAACATTTAACAAAAGGAAAACACTTTATTTGCAAAGAGGAAACGAAGAAGCTAGCTACCCTGATAAGAATCAGAGTAAGAGGTTTCTAGAAAGACGGGGCTCTTGGCTGTTTTGTAGAGTGACTTTTTCTTCTACCTGGAACTTGCAATAATAAGACTTGCTTCTGGGCACCTCTGCCCATAGTCTACGTGCAGCCCTTTTGTTTACTTGTTTAAAGGGGATGCCTTGGTTTTGGTTCGAATTAGTAAGGGGTCGTGTGGATATCTATTGTACTCTATGATGACCCTAGAGTGAATAATACCGTGACAGAGTAAACATGTATGTAAAAATACGTCTTAAAGTTAGAGATCCGATCTCTTTTGCTTTTCCTGTATTTTATTGGAGTGGAGGCAGCTTATCCTACTATTGAGCAGCTAAGATTATAGGCATGTGCCCCTGCACCTGCCTTCGTTTTTTAATCTTTTTTTTTGGGGGGGGGCAAGGTCTTGTATTGCAGTTCAGGCTATCTTTGAACTCTTAAGTGATCTTCCTTCCTCAGCCTTCTAAACTATAGATAGGCTGTGATTATAGGTGTGTGCCACTGCACCCAACTGTCAAGACCTGGTCTTTCTTTTTCTTCTTCTTCTTCTTCTTCTTCTTCTTCTTTTTTGTGGTATCGAGAACTGAACTCAGAACCTTGGGCTTGCCAGGCAAGTGCTTGTTCTACTGAGCTATCTCCTCAGCACACTGTCAGGCTACATTCTTTAACCACTAAACTGGAATGTGAAACCATCATGATGAAAAGTCCAATAAATGGGGTGTATTGAAGAGTTTCCACACAACTCACCCACCACTCTGCATATAGTTTGTTTTGTTTGAGACAGGGTCTTGCTATGTTGCCAAGGCTGGCCTTGAACTCTGGGCAAGGGCACTCTCCTGCCTAAACCTCCCACGTGCTAGGATTACAGGCATGCACCCTGTTAGACAGTTTTGTTTTCATAGTCACTAAATTGTGGCTAGACCCTGGGAGGAGGCATGAAGCCTGGAGAAAGGAGAGGCTTATCTACAACCATGGCTAGTCAGGAGCAGGTCATATTTGAGCACAAGGCAGACCAGAAACCATAGTTTTCTTTCTTCTTATAGGATAATAGGAATCTAGGCAGGAGAGTTTATGATAAGCAAGTGTCCCCTAGCATTCATTAAGCTGCGTTCAAGCCCTTTCACCACAAAAAAGCAAAACCCAAAGTAAAAAACAGCATGATAGTGGGTTTGTGCTCCCTTACTAAACAAGTATCTACTTACTTTAACTTGTGCCAGGATTTAACGAGAGGGAGCTGGACAGAACACAGTAAATATTGACAATGGTCAAGATAGGAGTTTTGACAGGACCCCGGGATGGGGAAAGGGATACCACCTGCCAAGCAATGTCACACATCACTTCAGACTAGGCTGAGGGGGACAACTGCAACTTGATGGAGCCATCACCAAAAGAAGATAAAAGATGGCAGTGTAAATTAAACCTTACATCTATCTTGTCTTCTTTTCATGATGCCACCCTTGCAGCAGCGTCTGGTTGAAACTAATTCCCGTCCTGAATTCAAGCTTCTCATTCTTTTCTCTTCCTGCCTTGCTGTTGCCCGAAGGACCCCTCTCCCTCCCTACAGCATATGCCCTGTGGACACCCCTGCCCAGCAGCCCCTCTCTATTCTCTGGGCTAGAGGGGGTTTGGACGCACTCTCCTCAACTCCCGGCCGCCCTCCTGCTTCCTCTTCTCAGCCTTTCTGCATCCAGGAGAGGTTCTGCCGTAGGAGATGACACTGGTTGCCACCCAGACCCGAGCCCTCTCGCTTCGAAAAGAACGATTCTGCAAGCTAGTCTGCCCTGCCTACATCGTACCCTACCCCTACACTAGCAGAAACCCCTGCCCAGGCCACCCCGGTATCCGAAAACCTGCACCTCGGCACGAATCTCTGTGAGGCCCTGGACAGGGCAGTCAGTACCTCCTCGGCGATCCTATACGCAACATCTGCATTTCCGGGAATTTCCTACTGAGGCCCGGTACCCTGACTCGATTTCCGGTCCACGACAGTAAAGGACCGCCAGATTGAGTTTGTGCTGAAACAGGGGTAGCCGGGTAACTGGATGTCAGCGGAGAACTACGAGTCCCGGCATGCACTGCTTCCGGAAGGGCGCTTTATCCGGCCACGCCCCGGAAGATAAGGCGGCTCCGGGACGCAGTATTTCCTCTTTCGGCCGCGCTCGGGAACAGGTAGGTTGTGTGCGGTCCCGCGGCTTTGGGAGCATCCGATGCCATCTGCCCTTCTAGGGGACGATGGGGCTAGACATGGACCTCAGCGACTCTTCTGAGATGGCGCAGGCGCGCAGCGTGGAATGGGGCGCGGAACGGCCGGCATGGGGGCGCGTACGACCTATGGGGCGGGTCCCGGGAAGCCGGCCGGCGGGTCTCTCCCGCCTGATGGTGACAGTGAACTTCTCCTAGACCTGCCGTCATGGGCCGCGTGATCCGTGGACAGAGAAAGGGTGCTGGTTCCGTGTTTCGTGCGCACGTGAAGCATCGCAAGGGCGCTGCTCGTCTACGCGCCGTGGACTTCGCAGAACGTCACGGCTACATTAAGGGCATCGTGAAAGTGCGTGGAGCCTGCCCTTGGCAGGTGGGGGCGTGGGGCGTCCTACTTCGGTCCCGCGCTGACGCCGTCTTTACCTGCAGGACATTATCCACGACCCGGGCCGCGGCGCACCCCTCGCAAAGGTGGTCTTCCGCGATCCATACCGATTCAAGAAGCGTACTGAATTGTTCATCGCCGCCGAGGGTATCCACACGGGCCAATTCGTGTATTGCGGCAAGAAGGGTGAGCCTTGCGTTCGGGAAGGAAGGGCAACACGGCCTGTGCTTGGGTATGAATTTCTTGGTTAGAAATACTGCATGGGGGCATCCGCGTGGTAGAAGAGTACCCATTCAGATTTCCAGAAATCTGTGTGGATTTCTTTTTTGCATACCTCCCCTGTTCCCGCACTGTGGGTTCAGGTTCATGTTCCCATTGATGGCACTGACAAGTCTTATGCCACGTTTTCTGACAGCGCAACTTAACATTGGCAATGTTCTCCCTGTGGGCACCATGCCTGAGGGTACCATCGTGTGCTGCCTGGAGGAGAAGCCTGGGGACCGGGGTAAGCTGGCCCGAGCCTCTGGGAACTATGCCACAGTCATATCCCACAACCCTGAAACCAAGAAGACCAGAGTGAAGCTGCCCTCGGGTTCTAAGAAGGTCATTTCCTCTGCCAACAGAGCTGTTGTTGGTAAGTGCCATGCCATGGTGAATCCTGTAGACTGGGTGATCAGACTGAAACCTGAAACCAGTTGTCAGGTGGCAGTTCTGGGCCTTGGAACTGGATTACTTTATAAATTTGAGAATAGTCTGAAGTTGTAAGGCTAGCAGGATAGTTCAACTAGTTAAGCTTTTTCAGTCAAAACAGGACAAATACTTGTGTTTTCTTTTTTTTTTTTTTTCTTTAAAAAGTCCAAATGAGGGTTGAGCAACTCTATAGAATCTTTCCTAAGTCCATTCCTGCACAGGTTCCATTCTGAGGCTGTGTTCACAGATTAATGAAAGAGCTCTGGTAAAGTGTGCTTAATCAACTGTCTTAGAGGTTTCAAACATTGGATGATTTGGTCTGTTGAAGACAATGATGGTGGCTTGCTTACCTAGTAAATGAGTTTTAGCCAACATCATTCATGATGGCTACGAGATCCTTGGCTTGTTTGCCCAGTGGACCTTGAAATGTAACGGCCTCACACAAGAGTGCAAGGTCTTCCTAGGGTGTAGGCTATTGAAATACTGTGGCCCTTGTATGAAGCATGTGGTTGAGTCTGAGTTGTGATTAGCATACTTCACTGAATATATTCTTATTGGGGACCATTTTGTGCATATCTGAGGTGCCTTATCTTTATAGGTGTAGTAGCTGGTGGTGGCAGAATTGATAAACCTATCTTGAAGGCTGGCCGAGCCTACCACAAATACAAGGCAAAGAGGAACTGCTGGCCACGTGTACGTGGTGTGGCCATGAATGTAAGTATCCCAGAAAATGTGCAGGGTATTCTGGACGTGGTCTCATGGGTGGGTAATGTAGCTAGCCCTCTAGAGATGTTGGCCATCTTCCCTTGTGGTAGGCCCATCTGCAGTGGGAGCAGCAACACTGGGTGGTTATACCAGACTTGATCCTGTGCTATACCAGGTGGGATTATTCCTGTTGTAACACCATCTTCTTCTGCCTGTAGCCTGTGGAGCATCCCTTTGGAGGTGGTAACCACCAGCACATCGGCAAACCCTCAACCATCCGCAGAGATGCCCCTGCAGGGCGCAAAGTGGGTCTTATTGCTGCTCGCAGGACTGGGCGACTTCGTGGAACCAAGACAGTGCAGGAGAAAGAGAACTAGAGCTGAGGGGCTCAATAAAATTTATCTTTGGATTGGTTGGCAACTTTCTTCAGGCAGTGGGTCATCCCGGACTGCAGTTATTTGTGGAGTTGTTGGCTGGGGTATTCATACACAGGTCATGACATGATGAGGTCTGTTCTGCCCAGGGATCTTGGATTGTGGGAGGAATGACCTGGTTTTAACACTCCTAATCTGCAGGCACTAAGAGCAGGGTAAAGCTACTTTACATTGGCTGCTTTCCATGGATCACAGATAATCACAGAGAGGAGGGTTTTAGGCACCTTTCCCTCAGTTGTGCCGCCTGCCTACCACTGGTTTCTCTGTCCTGGTGGTGAGCAGTTCTTTTTCTGTGTTTGTGTGTGGAACCTGGATTGAACTCATGCCCTTGTGCTTGGCAGGGGAAGCGCTTACTCTTCGGAGCCATGTCCTTGGCCCAGTTTTTGCTACTGTATAGGGTTCAGTTGCAAGGCCCCTGTACAGTAGCACTGCTGACCTTTGACAAAGGTAGATGCTTGAAGTTACTTAACCGTGTGTCCCAGATCACCTCACAACCTGTCTACCTAAATGGGGCCTTAGGCTGGGTGGCAGAGAATAGGTATGTGACTTCCTAACCCAGAGGGCCACAAGAAATGAAGACTGCAAGCCTAAATGTATTGATCCTTTTTTTTTTTTTGTAGTACTGGGGATTGAATTCAGGACCCTGCACTTGGCCAGGCAAGTGCTTACTCTACAGAGCTATCTCCTCAGGCCTCTTAAGCACTTGCGTTACCCAGGGGTATTTGGGGCCTAACATTTTATTCAGATGGATTTTCCTGAGAAGCAGCAGGTTAGAAACTACATCAGAAAAGTAACGTGTAGTTGAGAGATAAGCTAGTTCCTGCCCCAGGGCAAAGCATGTGGATTTGTTTGCCCTGCCCATATCATGGTATGTATTGACTGTAGACTGAGGAGCATGAATTTTATCAACTGGTAGTCTTCCAGTTGGAGCAAGGCCTGCAGATCATGTGGGCTGGAATAGTCACGATGCTTCCTAGTCTTCATGATGGTTTAGCTTTGTAGCTTGTAGGCAGAGGCCTTTGAATAGAAGGGCCCTGCTGCAGCTGCTAGTGGCTGGCTACTTGGTGTAAACCTTACCTCACCTTTCTGCTAAAAGCACCACTTATGGGGAAGGGTCCTCTTTTTCACTGCTGCCCAACGTCATTTGTCATTTTCTAAAGGACAAAACCGATCTGAAAGGAAGGTGTTGGGAAGGTGTGACTGCTTTTTGTGAGAGCTACCTACCGCTAACTTTCCTTCAAAGTGGAATCTAAACTAGGACAACTCATCAGTGAGGGTTTTCTTTGAAGCTGTAAAGCCCCCCCCTTTTTTTATTTTTTATTGAGGAACCCATGTTGAGTGGATGCTGGGACCCATATGATGAGTTATGGGTGGAAGTAATGAGCTAATTCCTAAATTAAGCAGGCTACTTTTTTTTTTAAATTTTTTATGAACAGAATAGATTTGTTGAGGGAAAGAAAGTCCTTGTCCAAGAGAGGGACAGGGGGGGGTCCCTAGTGGGTGTCCCCCTGGAAGCTCTCCTCAGGAACTTTTTATAGAGGAAAACCATGTGATGAGGCGGGTCTAAGGTGGTAAAGATGGGAATTCGCTTAGGTGGATAAGAGGTGAGACAACTATGGTTAACCAATGAGATTGCAAGCACCATTGCTCAGGTAAAATTGATTAAATCCAGTACCAAATGGGGATGTGAGTCACGTAGCAAGCGGGTATGAATATGGGACAGGGTCTCTGTTGGGAGCTGGGCTAATGATTCATTTAGGCTTTCAAAGTGATACCTATTTAGAATATCAATCTCTGATGTCCATCCCTAGGGAAGTAAAAGACAGGAAAAACAGTTGCAAGCCATTTTAACAGTACTATGAAAACTATGAGGCAAAAGCGTGAACAACCATAGCAATGGGCAAAGACATAAACATTTGAAACAGGTTTGTTACCTAAGCAAGTCCCAATTCAGAATTTGTGAAAGAAAAGGAAACTCATAACTCCATCTGATGATCTTACTGGAGCATCCAAAACTATACATGGAGAAAAACTGATCTCTGTGGGTGACCTCCCAACGATAAGCTGAACCTCCAAATGACACAGGGAAAAACGATCTCTGGACTTGACCTGTATGAGTTCGTGTTCTCTAAAACTGAAGAGTGAATTTTAGGAACAAATAGGTTATGAGCAGAATAGATTTACTGAGGGAAAGAAAGGTCTTGTTGGAGAGAGAGACAGGAGGGAGCCAGGGGTCCCGAGTGGGTGGTGCCCCCACCAGGCTCCTTTTCTATATCCTAATCGTTTGACTTGGGAAGAGTTTACCAGAAAAATACTATCCGGGCTGGTGGTTTACCCCTGTAAGCCCAGCATTCTACAAAGAAATTTAAGTGTAGCCTGTGAGATTTAGTGATCCCGTGTACAAAAGGGTTGTGTATCACTGTGAAAGATGAACTCAATTCCAGGATTTGTGTATACACACAAAAAGAATTAGTATAAACTGTGAGCCACTGACTTGGTCAGGAGTAAACACTACCTTGGAATTTGAAGCGTCTGGCTCGTTTGGGACTTGCCAGCCCCACCCGGTTCCTCCACTACCAATACCCAACAGAGGTGGATAAGGAGCTCTAGCTTTCCAGAGCGGCCTTAAAGCCAGCACACAGGGCGGGTTCGGTGACGTCACTTCCAGCTTGGTGTTGATTGGCAGCCAGTGAGGTCTAGTGCAGGCATCCGCAGTTCTGCCGCGCTGAGGTGAGTGTGGATCTCGCTGTGCGCGTGTGTTGTGGGCGGCCTTCCCGTTCTCCCTGGCCTGCGTTATCGGTTCTCCCTGGCCTGCGGGCCAAGTCGGCCTCGCCACCCTGATAGGCTCCTCGGTAGCTCCCCCTCTTCACCTGTCTTGAGGTCTTATTCTTACTGTAACCCTCAGGTTCAGTGCACTCCGGTCACGCCTAGGTCCGCTCCTGCGTTGGGGAGTCCCTGACCTCTTCCTCCAGGCAGCCCCTCCCCTCTGTGCGGCCCCCTCCGTCCGTCCAGTTCTCTCCGTTTTCCTCGCTCCCTCACTCCCTCTCCTTACCCCCTTGCATCGCGCCCTCTCCTACCTTCACCCGTCCTGTACTCTGCTGGCTCTCCAAGGCCCTTCACCCCATGCTAATAAATGTTTTATTTTCATTTTCAGCGTCTGAAGCATTTATATTTTCTCCTATCGTATTCTGATTTCTAATCCATATTTTAAAATATTTTTCGAGAGGTTTTAATAATAAAAGCAAGTACAAAAAAATGAAAAACCCAGGGGCTGGGGAGATGATTCAGTAGAATAAGCGCTTGCCCGGCAAACTCAAGGGCCTGAGTTCAATCCTTGGTTCCACACACACAAAAAAAAGCACAGAGATTGGGATTGCTAGTTCTCATTTTGCCAAGTTTATTCAAGCCTCTTTTTTTTTTTTTTTTTTTTTTTTTTAAAGAAAGCATTATTTAGCCTTTAGCCGGGCGTGGTGGCGCAGGCCTGTAGTCCCAGCACTTGGGAGGCTGAGGCAGGAGGATTGTTGTGAGTTTGAGACCAGCCTGAGCTACAAAGTGAGCTTAAGGCCAGCCTGAACTGCATAGTGAGACCCTGTCTCAAAAAGAGAAAAAAAAAAAGAAAAGAAAAGAAAGCATTATTGTTATTATATTTGGTACAGGTATTATGCAGCTTGGACTTGTAGTGATCTTCCTGTCTTCAGCCTCCCCAGTGTTGGGCTTATAGGCATGCGCCAACACGCCAGTCCAGGTGGCTGGCTCAGCTCAGTGCCCCTGGAGCTGGGCTGACGCGACAGGTACTGGGATGGAACCTGCGCTGGAGGCGCAAAGAAAGGAGAGGGAGTGAGGGAGCGAGGAAAACGGAGAGAACTGGACGGACGGAGGGGGCCGCACAGAGGGGAGGGGCTGCCTGGAGGAAGAGGTCAGGGACTCCCCAACGCAGGAGCGGACCTAGGCGTGACCGGAGTGCACTGAACCTGAGGGGTACAGTAAGAATAAGACCTCAGGACAGGTGAAGAGGGGGAGCTACCGAGGAGCCTATCAGGGTGGCGAGGCCGACTTGGCCCGCAGGTTATTAAACCTTGCTTAGGTAAAAGGTTCCAGTCCCATCCATTTCCTCAGAGACATCCCTGTTCTCACCAGTATTTTTCTATATACGCCTTCATACTATAGAAATTCTGTATCTGACACTGTTAACCTTGTAACTTTGTGCTTTCTACTGGCCTTGATAAGAATTTTTGTTTGTTTTTGAGACAGTGTCTCACTATGTAGTTCAGGCTGGACTTCAACTTGAGTTCTTCCTGCCTCAGTCTCCCAAGTGCTGGTTTGTTTGTTTGTTTCTGGTGGAACTCGGGAGCTGAGCTGAGCACTTATTCTCCTGAGCCATCTCCCCGGCCCCCAAGTGCTGGGATTACAGGTGTGGCCATCACACCCAGGCTAATGTAGTTCATTTCTTTTAACCACAGTGACCTTGTTCATTGCCACTGAAATACATTAAGGACTTTTTTTCTTTTATACAGGCAGGTAATGATATCCTAAATGCATTAGTGGGATTTTCTGTAGAGTATGTTCTAAAAATTAGGTTTGATGAGAGGCCTGCATGGTTTTAGTTCATATCAGGTAGTGCAAAAATAGATTTGTTTTCTTTTTTTTGCTACTGGAAATCAAACTCAGGACCTCATCCTTGTCAGGCAGGTGCTGTGCAGCTGCATTAAATCCCCAGGCCTAAGATAGGTTTCAAAAACAAAGACAGGTTTCCAGAACTCTTGTCAATTTATTCTCCTCTTTCACCACAGTATTTGGTATTACAAAACACTATGTAGTGCCCCGCTGGGAAGCACAAGGTCCTGAGTTTGATCCACAATACTTAAAAAATAAAAACCACTATGTATTTTCCCAACCTATGGGAAAAGAAGTCTTCTTTCACTGCTTCTGTAATTATTTTCCTTGGAAAATATTTCTATGTATTTATCCTGTGTTATATATGTTTGCAAAGGACTTTTCACTTTGCAATTTTTTTTTTTTCTTTCTTCTTTTTGAGTCAGGGTTTCCTATGTAGTTCAGACTGGCCTGAGCTCATTGTGTAGCTCCTGCCTCAGCCTTCCTAGTGCTGGGATTACAGTTTGCACACCATGCCCAGCTGCAACACGTCTTTTCATTTTTTTTCCCAAAGAGGAATGATTATTTTGACTCATATTTTCAGGGGCTTCAGTCCATAGTGAGTCAGAACAACAGGGAATGGTGGAGCAAGGCTGTTCATTTTATGACAGCCAGGATTCAGAGAAAATATGTATTTTAGTTTCATGGTTTTCTTGTTTTTTTTGTTGTTGTTTTGTTTTTGGCGGAACTGGGGATTGAGCTCAGACCCTTGCCCTTGCCAGGGAAGCACTTATTCTACTGAGCCATTATCCCATCCCCATCATGGTGTCTTGTATGGAAGACAAGACACCTCTGATGGAGTCACATAGCAGTCTAGATTATTCTATGATGTGATATTTAGAATCATTATGGTCCCATTTCATTTTCTGTTGAAGTTTTTAATGTAATTATGCAGAGTAGATATAAGTAGACTTGGGATTTTTATGATAGTCCAATTTGTGATTTTGTGTTTTTTTTTTTTTTTTCTGAGACAGGCTCTTGCTAAGCAGTGCAGAATGGCCTTGAATTCACTTTTTTTTTTTTTTTTTTTTTTTTTGTCTTTTTGAGACAGGGTCTCACTATGCAGTTTAGGCTGGCCTTAAGCTCACTTTTTAGCTCAGGCTGGTCTCGAACTCACAACAATCCTCCTGCCTCAGCCTCCCGAGTGCTGGGATTACAGGCATGTGCCACCACACCCAGCTTGAATTCACTTATATAGCTCAAGGTATCTCTGACTTCATGAAGAGTCTCTCTCCTGTTTCAGCCTCCCAAGTGTTGGGATTACAGGTATATGCCACTATGTTCAGCTTTGATTTTTCCACTAGATTTTTAGTACCTTCAATATTTATCATTTTGTACATAGAAGCAAGTATCTTACTAGTTGCCCAGGCTGGCTTTAAGTTCCTGGGCTCGAATCACCTTTCTGCCTCAACTTCCTGAGTAGCTAGGATTATGGGCATGTAATAGTATGTCTAACTATACATATTTTTCTGTTAGGCTTTGTTTTGGTTACTGAATAATCTTGTAAATGCTAGGTTTTTAGTTCCTGGCTGCTTATACATCCTTGTGGTATTAATTCATCTGACTTTCTTCTCCTCCTCCTCCTCCTCCTCCTTCTTCTCCTTCTCCTTCTCCTTCTCCTTCTCCTTCTCCTTCCTTTCTTCTTCTTCTTCCGACATGGTCTTGCTATGCAGTTCAGGCTGGCGTGAGTTCACTTTGTAGCCCTGGCTGGTCTTGCACTCACAACAATCCTACCTCAGCCTCCCAGGTGCTAGGTTTGCAGACATGCACCACCACATCTGGCTTTATCTGACTTTTTATGTGGTGCTGCTATTAAATTCAATTCTTATCTGAAGCCTCGATTAATATTCTTGAATTTTCTTTGTAGATAATTTTATTCTTAAATATTAAAATTACTTTATTTGAAATTTAGTGATATTTAGTGATATTTATATATATATATATATATATATATATATATATATATATATATATATTATTCTCAAAGATGTTTTTATCTTTTCCACCCTATGAGTTTATATTTTCTTTTTCTAAGACTTACTGCACTGAGTGGTATTGAGTAGCATCATTACTGGCACACCAGGTCCCTGGGTCACACTGGGAAATACTGTTGTACAGTGTCTTATTTTATGTCTTGTTTTTGTTGTTGTCCCTGATTTACTTTTCTATCTCTTTTTCTTTCTTAGATTGGGCATGCCCTATGTTTGTGTGTTTTATTAGTATTTTCAAAGAGTCAGTGCTAATATAGTTTTATTCTTTTGAGATTTACTGAAACTTTTTTTTTAAGATATTCAGTGCACATATTGAAAAAGTATGTATCCTCTGTTAAAAGTGTGAGATTTCTGTGTTTGACTCATTCATTTCTGAGAGAAGTATGTAAGAGATCTCATTTCAGAGGAAGATTTGCCAGTTCCTTTTTGGTGGATACATTTATATGTGTAATTAACACAGCTTTTTGGTGAAATTTTTCTTTTTTCTGTAGATCTGCTTTTGTTCCTACAGACTTTTGCTTTCGTTTTTGATTGATATAAACCAGTGATGGCAAACGTTTTAGAGCTTTCAGTTCCAACATCCTTTTGCAGCATGCATGCCATAGGTTTGCTACCACTTGTGTGAATGTAGCTAACCATATAACACCCTGAGGGGATGAAGCCAGGTGCAGAAGGATAGAGACAGTGATTTGTTTCAGTTCATCACGGAACAAGTGATTTAGAGTGTGAAAATAATGGAAACGTGCTGTTTCTCGGGCTGGGCTAATTATTGATGAGGTACCAGAAATGTCTGGCAGCAGATCTTTTCTTGAGCCTGATACTGGTTCTTCATGTGGGGCAGTTTGTGATTGTCCATCAAACTGTGTGCAAAGGTCTTGGCAACTTTTTTTTTTTTTTTTTTTTCCTTTTTGAGACAGGGTCTCACTATGCAGTTCAGGCTGGCCTTAAGCTCACTTTGTAGCTCAGGCTGGTCTTGAACTCACAACAATCCTCCTGCCTCAGCCTCCCAAGTGCTGGGATTACAGGCCTGCGCCACCACGCCCGGCTTCTTGGCAACTTTTTAATACAGATTTCCTATTTCAACAAAGGGCTTTGGACTATATAATAAGACCCTGTCTCAGAAGGGAGAGTGGTGGAGTAGGGGACACATGGAAGACCAAACTGGCTCCCCCTTCTGTATCTCAGCCTACTTGGTGCTGCCCTAAGCAGTCCTACTGGCATTTCAGGGCTCCTACCTGTCCCAGCTGGGCACTTTAAGGTCTAGATCCCACTCCTCCCTGGGGCTGCCTGCACAGCCCTACTTCTACTGCCTATGTCAACATCCCCTTAGCCCCCTGCCCTGCTCCTTGGCTCCATAAATTGTCTCATTTGGGATAAGAGCAATACTTATTTACTTTATGTAAATAATAAAGGCAGAAGCTGGGGGTTTAGCTCAGTGGTAGAATGTTTGTCTAGCAAGCCAGAAGCCCTGGGTTTGGTCTGCAGCACCAGAAAAAAAAAAAAAAAAAAAAAAAGCCATACCAGCCCTATCCCTGGTGCACTCTGAGACAGTGATTGAGACTGGGCATTATGGTGCGTGCCTATAATCCCAGCACTTGGGAGGTAGAAAACAAGAGGATCATTATGAGTCCGATCTGTGTAGTGAGACCCTGTAGACCCTGCACTAAATATATTTTAAAAAATAATAATAAAGGTAGAACATTAAGGACTAGAAAAAATAGAAGTTTTAAAATGACAATAAAAGGTATAGGGCAAAGGCAGTGTCACTATATAGACTGTAACAAAGTGAGTGAAGTTCAAATAGAAGATTCTCTAGAAGCACAAAAATCTCCAATTAGTTACAGTGTACCTCTTTTACCTATTTGCTGTAAGATAGAGAAATGCTGAATATACTGAAGAAATATCAGCTAAACATTAAAATAGAATTGTTGCCATAGACCTTTTCTGTGTGTGTGTGTGTGTGTGTGTGTGTGTGTGTGTGTGTGTTCCTGGGCATTAAACTTAGGGCCTTCACACCACACTACATTCCCAAACTTTTTTTTTTAATTTTGAGACCAGGTCTCTTACAGGTACCAGCATGCCCAACTTCCCTGTGTCCTTTTCTCTCCCCTCAGCACCTGAGTGACAGGCTCGTGTGCACTGCCCTGAGGAAGCCCAGGGCACAAGTGATGGCTGCCTTGTTCACATCTGCCTTGTTCCAGGTGAGCATTGTCTTTGGAGTGTGAAGTTTGTCTTAATCAGTGATGTCTTTGGCAAACACTGTGAGATATCTGGTCTAGGGTGCTGACATCAGAGGAAGGATGACTCTGGGATTCTCCTGCAGCTGCCCTCAGTATGCTTCTGTTCCCCTTGCTCCCTGGTATCCACTCAGTGCCACTCCTGGGGCTGTAGCAGAGTCTTGTTATTTCAGGCCCAGGTGACCTTTGAAGATGTGGCTGTGCTGCTTTCCCAGGATGAGTGGGGATGTCTGGGCCCTGCTCAGAGAGGCCTCTACAGGGATGTGATGCTAGAGACCTACAGAAACCTGGTCTTTCTTGGTAAGGCTCCTAAGCAACCTTTAGTGTGAAGTACCCTGAGGTTTTGGACTTGGTAGTAGTTGGATTGTATCCTTGCTCTTTGGACCCATGGATAGCAATGCTACTTTGGCAGACCCAGTCTTAGAAGAGGGTGGGTGGTGCAGGGACCCTCGTACATAAGCCCACACTTTCTCTGAGCTCTTGCCTCTGGCTGAGACAGACTCTGGAGGAGCTTGGTTACTGGTATATAGCACACCTGAGCTCTGTTCTTGGTCTCAGACTTCCATCCTTATGACAACCTTCAGCTTACTCCAAGTCCCTCCAGAGTATCTTGGCTTTCAAACCCTTTGCCTGTGCTTCCTGCCCTTGCATCCTCAGTGCAGGGTGGCACACAACACTGCTTTGTATTCTTGGCACCAACCCCAGGCTCTATCTCCTTCCCAGGAGTGGGATCTGTGGATCCTAAGCCTGCGGTGATCTTGCAGCTGGAGCGATGGGATGAGCCATGGGTCCTGAACACGGAGGAAGCTGAGGGGAGAAGGCCTCTGAGAGTCAGCAGCTCAGGTGCGTGAGGGAAGCTGCTCCCCCAATTCAGTCACTAAATGAACATTCGTTGGGGTCATGGTGTCTAGTTAATGGTTCAGGAATTTGAGGGAATTTGCATCAGGATTATATGGGCCAGCCTGGAGTGTGATCTCTGCTAGTGTTGAGGTTAACTTGGTCAGCCTTGATGCCTTGGCAGGAGATTCTTGAGCAGGAGTTTCTAGGAGGCTGTGGAGGCAGTGTTGCAGATCATAGTGAAGGGCATCCCAGACAGTGCTAGACTAAGGTATAGTGCATGAATGTAGACTAGGAGTGCTGTGGGGGCTTTGGGCCTGGAAAACCTTGAAGAATCCTATTCTCAGGGCTGTCCTACAGAGAGGGACTGGTTAGGGTATGTGATAGAGACCATCACTTCATTCCCCTCTGTTTTCTACCTTCATTTCAGTGAGCTCACTTGACAGTTATAGGCTATTATAAGAAAATCTGAGAAGACATGAATTGTACTGTCCAGACATAGTTGTATTCTAGAATACTCCCTGCCAGGATTTGGGAGACTGAGTCAGGTAGATCACTGAATTCAAGGATAGCCTGTGATACATAGTGAATTAAAGGCCAGATTGGATAATATAAAGACTTCTCAAAAAAAGAAAAAAGAAGGAAAGAGTATTTCCTGTTCCCTTTTAATGATTCCTTTTCCACACCTGTGCATGAGTACCATTTCATGTGTATGTGCATTTGCATATGTGTATTCTCGGCAGTGCTCTACCACTGAGTTATATCTTAGCTCCAAGGACTGCTTCTTAATAGCAAAGACCTGTGTGACCTGGTATGTTACTGAATGTATCCACTTTTGTGCACTTGAGCATTGGTCAGGCTTTCTGGAGAAGTGCCAACTAGGAGGTCCCATCTTTTGCTGTCATGATAGCTGTAATCGTCATGCTTTTGTATGTGTCTGTTGTCATCCCAAGAAGGAGCTGCTAGCTCAAAGAATTGTATTCTTCTTATAAATTTGAGGGTTTTTTTTTTTTCCTTTGAGAAGAAGAAAAACAGTGTTAGATTTTATTTGGGAAAGTAAAAGTGCAGAGGTGAAGAATGATGGAGAAACAAGATTGGGTTGACTAGAAATTTTTTTCCTTTGAGAAGAAAAACAGTGTTAGATTTCATTTGGGAAAGTAAAACTGTAGAGGAAAAGAATGATGGAGAAACTGGCTCTTCAGAACAACATTGGGTTGACTAAAAAAGGAAGACGCAAGATAAGAGAACACGGTGGAGAAAGCAGGGTGGGTTATTATTAAGAAAGCCACAATAGCCAAATTTGCTTATTTGAACATACTTATAGAAATAAGATAAATCCACAATGAATTTTTATGAATAACTTTTCTGGGTCAAAATGTAGAATGTGTCTAGGTTCTAGGATCCCTTGGGCCTATCAATTTTTTTAAAGTATATATTTTATTATTTATTTCTTTTGACGGAACTGGGGATTGAACTCAGGCCTTGCCCTTGCCAAGTGTCTTAGTTACTCTTCTCCCGTTGCTGGGACAAATACCCGACACCTAAAATGAAGGAAAGGTTTATTTAGCTCACAGTTACTGGAGGTTTCAGTCCATATTCAGCTGGGTTCAGGGCAGAGCAGCAGAAGCAGAGAACAAGCTTTCATGGTGGCAGCAAAGAGCAAGAGCACAAAGGAGGAGTAGCAGCAGCTCAAGCAGCTAACTTCTCTTTCCTCCTTATATTGTAATGCAAATCAGTTGCCCAGGGCAGGTGCAGCATCCACACCCACAGTAATCAACCACAAACTCCAGAAGCTGCCAGATGACTGCATGAGGCTGGGGGGGGGGGTACCTAGACACAAACAATAACACCAGGGAAGCGCTTATTCTACTGAACCGTCTCCCTAGCCCCATATTTTATTTTTTGAAGAATACAAAATAGCAATAAGAAAAACAGTAACAGAAATGATGCAAAATTTCACTAAACAGGGACAAGGAGATAGCTCAGTAGAATAAGCCCTTCCCCGGCAAGCACAAAGGCCTGAGTTCAATCCCTGGTTCCACCAAAAAAAAAAAAAAAAAAAATTCACTAAACAGAGCAATAGGAATTTAACAAATAAGTATAGTAAGAAAAAAAAATTGAGCATTGGGCTTGCAGCAGCAAGACCCTGCCTGGGTACTTCTCCATATCTACTTTTTGGGGAGTAGCTACAGAGATATTGAGAGAGCTCAGAGGTATTGGGAAAGGAGGAAGGAAGGGATAGAGGTTTGAAGGCACCAGAGAGCCTTTCATATAGGTGTCTTAAGGTAGCTCCAGTCCTCCAGAAAAGCCTTAGGAATGGATGTGTACCACTAAGAAGAGCCAAGGGGCCTGACCTACATGTGCTATGCCTTCCTTCTGCAAGCTGGTACAAGCTTGGCTCTCTGTCCTCCCAGGGAGGCAGATGATTTTTTTTAGGTGGCATTAGTGTCTATTGGTTTTTGTTTGTGACTTTCCCTAACTCTTGTTTCCATGGTGCTGTGAAAGCTTTGTCTTCTTATGGACAGATGTTCTACAATCTCTTTCAGGATAAGGGCTCACACTGCCACATGACTGGCTGTGGTCCCAGTCTTAAGCTTCTGAGCTCCTGGTTGCATTTCTATGGTGCTGTTGTGACTTTGGAAGTGACTGACCAGGTGTCCCCTAGGGTCATCAGCATCTTTGTATCTTCCAGAGTCAGAACAAGTGACCCTTGGGTGTTTTGTTTTTTCAGCCTGTGGAACCAGGACTGAATACACATTGATGGCTTCAAAGGAGTCAGTTGGTGGACAAGAACTGCACCAGCCCAGTGGGACTGGTCACCAGGAACTGAGGCCAGAAGAAGACCATAGCTGTATCAAGGAGCCAAAGAAGAGCTTGGGCAAGCTAATGTTGCAGACAGGCCCTAGTCCAGGCACCATGACCAATGAGAAAAGCAGCCAGGACACTTGGGAAAAGCTCAAGTTGGCCATAGGCCCATTTGCTAATCAGAGGCCTCACAAATGTGATACATGTGAACAAAGTTTTGAGCAGAGATCATATCTTAACAACCATAAGCGTGTGCATAGGTCAAAAAACCCAAAGACCATTCATAATTCTGGGGAATTTTTCAACGGACACTTAGTTGTTAGGGAAGATCAGAAAATTTCTACTGGGAAAAGACTGCATTATTGTGGCCACTGTGCGAAGACATTCAGGTATAGTGCTAATCTTATCAAGCACCAGCGGCTTCACAGTGAAGAGAAGCCCTACAAGTGTGACGAGTGTGGGAAAGCCTTTAGTCAGAGCTGCGAGTTCATCAACCACCAAAGGATACATTCTGGTGAGATTCCCTACCGGTGTGGGGAGTGTGGGAAGACATTTAATCAGAGGCCTAACCTCATGAAGCATCAAAGGATTCACACTGGAGAGAAGCCCTATAAGTGTGCCGAGTGTGGTAAACACTTTAGTGCCTATTCTTCTCTTGTTTATCACCAGAGAATACACACTGGAGAGAAGCCCTACAAATGTAATGACTGTGGAAAAGCCTTCAGTGATGGTTCTATCCTTATTCGACATCGACGGACTCATACTGGAGAGAAGCCATTTGAGTGTAAAGAATGTGGCAAAGGCTTTACCCAGAGTTCCAACCTTATCCAACATCAGAGAATTCACACTGGAGAAAAACCCTACAAATGTAATGAATGTGAGAAAGCCTTCATCCAGAAAACCAAACTTGTTGAACATCAGAGAAGCCACACTGGAGAGAAACCCTATGAGTGTCACGACTGTGGTAAAGTCTTTAGCCAAAGCACACACCTCATCCAGCACCAGCGAATCCACACGGGGGAGAAGCCTTACAAATGCAGTGACTGTGGCAAGGCTTTCCACAATAGCTCTAGGCTCATTCACCACCAACGTTCACACCATGGAGAAAAGCCCTACAAATGTAGTGATTGCAAGAAAGCCTTCAGCCAAAGCACTTACCTGGCTCAACATCGGAGGATCCATACAGGAGAAAAGCCCTACAAGTGCAATGAATGTGGGAAGGCCTTCCGGCACAGTTCCAACATGTGTCAGCACCAGAGGATCCACCTCCGGAAAGGCTTCTCCCCGTGACAATGGAAGAAGATCTGTGAGGGCAGACTCTTGGTGTGCATGCTCTTGGATCTTACTGACTGTGCACCCTGTTTTCACAGGGTGAAATGGTATTTATATCTAATTAAAGAAACCTCTTTTCTTAAACCAAAGGGAATGCATATTCATTTTTAAAAAACCAGAAGACTGCACAAAAAAAGAGGCTCCTGTAGTCACTCCCACTTAGGAAAAGAGGATTCATGTTTTTTTTTTTTTGATTCATGTTGTTGATTTAGAATGTTTTCTTTCAGAAACACTAGAGAGCATTTTAGGAAGAAAACATGCTAGGTATGTTGTTACCTGTAGTCCCTGCACTTGGGAGGCTAACGCAGAATGTCTGCTTGAGCTCAGGAGTTCCAGACCAGCCAAAGTGACACAGTGAGAATTTATCTCTCAAAAAAAGAGAGGAAAATACTTTTATACATATCATTGCAACACCTAGTGCCTTTTGTGCTATTTTTGTCAGTGCCAAAATTTCACACTGTACAGAACTACACATGTGGCTATATTTTTGCATATTGTAAATAAAATGAACATGTCACTTGTACTTTTCCATGTCACTTACCAGAGTTGATACTACTTTTTTTTTTACTGTGGTAAAATACACATAACAAAATTAACCACTTTACCCATTTTAAAATGTACAGCTTGTTGACATTAAACACACTCAGTGACCTGTAACCATCACTACTCCTTTTTTCTAGAACTGTTATCTCAAACAGAAACAACTAACTTCCATTCCCTTTATCCCAGATGATGGTAATCTTAATTCTATTTTCTATGAATTTTCTTATTTGTAATCATATATGACCTTTTATGTTTAGCTTAGTTCATTTAGTAGTTTTTTTTTTTTTTCTTTATTGTCTTTTTGGGACAGTGTCACTATGCATTTCAGGCTGGCCTTGAATCGCAGTGATCCACCCACTGCCCAGCTAACACAATGTTTTCAATGTTTGCCCATGATATATCCTGTATCAGAATTCCACTTCTCTTCACAGATAAATAATGTTCCACTGAATATTACCATATTTTATATTTTATACCTTTTGTTGCTAGATACTTTGGTGTTTACACTGTTAAGACTATTGTGAATAATCTTGGTATGAATGTTAGTATATAAGTACATATTGGAATTCTGTTTTTAAGCACTTTTGAGTAAATAATGAAATCATCAAATCATATATTAATTATTTGTTTAACTTTCTTTTCTTTTCTTTTTTTTTTTTTTTTTTTGGTCTTTTTGAGACAGGGTCTCACTATGCAGTTCAGGCTGGCCTTAAGCTCACTTTGTAGCTCTGGCTGGTCTTGAACTCACAACAATCTTCCTGCCTCAGCCTCCCGAGTGCTGGGATTACAGGCCTGTGCCACCACACCTGGCTTGTTTAACTTTCTGAGTGGCCAGACTTTTTCATAGCTACTTCACTATTAATCCCCACCAGCAGTACACAAGGGTTCCAATTTTTCTACATCCTCTCCCAAAATGTTACTGTCTTTTTTTGATAATAGGTATCCTAATAGGTGTGAAGTGATTTTTTAAAAAAATGTATTTAGTACAGGATTTCACTACAAAAATTGGACTTGTACTGATTCTCCTGTTTTCAGCCTCCCGAGTGTTGGGGTTACAGGTGTGTGCCACCATGCCCCCATTTGCATGTTGTCTTTTACTTACCATGGTGTCCTTTGATATATTAAAGTTTAAGTTTTTAAGACTAGGTGTGGTGGCATGCACCTGTAATCCCAACTCTTGGGAGACTGTAAACAGGCGGATCACTAGTCTGATCTAGTAGTGAAACCCTGAACACCCTGTAGACCCTTCCCTTAAAAAAAAAAAAACTAAATAAATAAATAAAATTTTTCATTTCAGTACTGGGGGATAGAGCCCAGAGCTTTTACACTGAGCTACATCTTCAGATTTTTTTTTTTTCCCCTTAATTTCTGATTTTAAGGCAGTCTCACTAAATTGTCCAGGCTGGTTTTTTTTTTTTTTTTTTTTTTTTTTTTGGTGGAACCAGGGCTTGAACTCAGGCCCTTTTACTTGCCAGACAAGTGCTTACTCTACTGAGCCATCTCCCTGGCCCCAGGCTAGTCTTCAGCTTGCAATCCTCCTGCTTTACCCTCTACAGTACTGGAATTATGTTGATATAGGGACCTGCAAATGATACAGGGGAAAAATGATTTCCCAACCTGAAAGGTACCTGGAACAAGTTTATGTTCTCTAAAACCCATGAATGGGTTTTAGGATCAAATGGAGGTTATGAGCACAATATACTTTTATTTTTATTTATTTATTTATTTATTTATTTATTTATTTATTTATTTATTGTCTTTTTTGAGACAGGGTCTCACTATGCAGTTCAGGCTGGCCTTAAGCTCACTTTGTAGCTCAGGCTGGTCTCGAACTCACAACAATCCTCCTGCCTCAGCCTCCCGAGTGCTGGGACTACAGTCATGCACCACCAGGCCCGGCTTACAATATACTTATTGGGGGAAAGAAAGCTCCTGTCATAGAGGGACAGGAGGGGGCCCTGAGAGGGTAGTCCACAGGAAGCTGTCTCTTCCAGGGACTTTTATAATGCGAGTACAACCATATGGGTCTAAGGTGGGGAACATAGGAACTCATTTAGGTGGGCATGAGTGAGACAAAACTATGGTCAACCAATGAGATTACAATCACCATTGTTCAGGTAAAATTAAGTCCACAGCCAAATGAAGAAGCAAGTCATGTAGCAAGTGGGCACAAATATAGAACAGGACTTTGTCCAGTAGCTAGCTGGTGGTAGTCAGATTAATGATTCTTCCGGGCTTCCTCAGGGTGATGATCAATCTCAGATGCTATTCTTTAGGGAGGTAAGCATTTGCTCAATCTTTAGTCATTAGATCTGGCCCACAGCAGGAGCATCTATCCCTCTTATAGTTGCAACATATCTTTTTTTTTGTCTTTTTGAGACAAGTTCTCACTATGCAGTTCAGGCTGGCCTTTTATCACTTTGTTGCTCAGGCTGGTCTTGAACTCACAACAATCCTCCTGCCTCAGTCTCCTGAGTGCTGGGATTACAGGCATGCGCCACCATGCCTGGCAACATATCTTGTCTTCCATACTGTCTCCTTGAGGGCCTAGACCTATCTGACTGCCTATAATATTTCTCTTTAACTCGGCTGCCTGCAACATTCCCCCCTCTGAAGAAGTAACCTGAACTGCTATGAGGGAATTATGAGTGATGACCACTCTGGCTTCTTCAGGCTGAAAGGGATTGTCATTGTGAACCGGCAGCCAGAGATACTCTCCAGAGGTTCTCCCTAAGTTCCTCTATAGAGACCAAATATTTTTATCTTTTTTTTTTTTTTTTTTTTGCGGAACCAGGGATTGAACTCAGTCCTTTGTGCTTTTGCGGAAGTGTTTATTCCACTGATCCATCTCCCTGGCCCCAGACATTTTTATCTTGTGTAGGTGGAATAGCTTTAAATCTGAAGGAGACAAAGACAAAGAAACTATTAAACATGCATGGGCCAAATAATATCAACAGGATAATTATGAATATAGTAAAAAATGATTTTCACCAAGGAGACAGTAATGACTTTCCATAAACATGATAAAGATAGTGTCAGGGAGACCTCAGCATCTTCCATACCATTGTTTTGATATCTTTTGAACAGCTATTGAGACATTAGCAGAAGTATCTAGAGTGTAACAACCTTTTAAAGTTTGTAATTATAAAAGGACTAGTCAGGAATTTTTATAGTTCTATTGGCAGAGATCTTGTAAATGTGTGGTTTAATCCCTTTTTTTAATCTTCCATGGCCACTGGGTATTGTCTTGAATAAATTAGCCTTTTATGTTTCACCAACTCTATTATTATTGGAGGCACATTAATTGTAGGACTTATGGACAACACTGAGTACTTTTCCAGTTGGCAAGTGGGGACACTGGTGGGGTAACTACTGACAAATCTGCATGAGCATCTGCCAAACATCTAACAGGCTTTTTCTTATATTGGCAGTTAATATGGGTTCCCTCAGGCTGAAAGGCAAAGACCCATGATCTTATCAATCTGAAATTTTCTCTGATTTGATCATGAACACTGTGTTTTCTCCTCTCTAGCATCTTTGGACACTTTTTTGCTTGAAATGTCCCCTCTCTGTCTGGACCTAGGGAAGCATAACTTTTGCCTTGTTTCTCAATTGGCCTGTCTTGTAGGGCTGCTAGTATCACTATTTTCACTTTCTGTCTGTATTTCCATTCTGTATCCTTTCTACTATGAAACACTTTTTGAGCAATTTCTATCAACAGACAAATTCTGCAAACCCTTCTAACTTCTGTGTTTGTGTCATATATCTGGGGCCTAATGAGTAAGAATAACTTCTTAGTTTTAAGGCCTCTTGCAGGCAGCCCTGCCCAAGGAATGTGAGAACAACTTCTCTTGTAATAGTGCAGGAAACCCCAAGAAGTCTCAGCTCACCTGGGCTGTGTGAGGTGGACAGTTGGTTGAGGCCTTACTTAATATGTGTCTCTATAGACAAAATCTGGTGGATCCCACTTAAAGGAATCTTAATCTAGCATATTTGTTATAGATTTTACCTGTATGATTACCAAGGTTTTGGTATCTTCTAGGAAAGAACAAATTTTCTGAGCGATTAGAGCATGCATAATCAAAGCATGAGCATTGGAGCTAACAGGTAAATGTATAAACTTTTTAAAAGAATAGCAGTTGTAACCCACTGGCCCTTAGACCTCTATTTTTGAAGTATGACAGTTTGCTGTAAGTCCCCCCAGCTTCAGTTATAATTATCTGTAAAGTTTGAGAACTTATGAAAACCAGATTAATACCTTATTTTTATTGTCAATGCCTTTAAGTAATTTACAGTATGGCATATACTAGTTACACCTTGTTTTGTGACATAAAACTCAAAGTCACAGTGTTAAAAGGAAAAAATCCCTTGGCAGTGCCCCTTGTTTACAATGGGAGAAAACAGTGACATCAGCAAGTTATTTTTACTTGTATGTTTTTGAACTCAAAACTTATCCGTAGTAAAAGAATAGGAAAATACTTTTGCCTTTTAATTGAAAAACACCCATAAATATTGACAAATCATAACATTTTCTTTTAGAAATGTCTAATAATTTTACCAACTAGAACACACAATATATTATAAAACAATAGGCAATCTTACTTTTGAGAAATAAAGTCTGAAAGGTCACACCTGTATTTACTAGCAGCATGAAATACCTACATTACATCAGAAATCAACAAGACTAACTTATACACTTATCATGAAATACATAGCATTCCATCAGATTAAACCAATGTCCCAATCAGTGTTTTGGATATGGCCCCCATTGTAAACAAGGGGCACTGCCAAGGGATTTTTCCTTTTAACACTGTGACTGAGGTTTATGTCACAAATACAAGACCTGGCTCTATCTATAAGCCCAAAGCTATTGGACAATGTAGCCAGTGTCTTTAGAACTTTTTTACGTTGACAGGGTTTTATCTGTCCTTGGGGACTTGTTTTAACCCATGAAATATCTTTTTAAGTATTATACATGAACAATATACATTACATTTGTAAAAAATCAGTCTCAGCATTATTTTGATTAGTTGGCAGCTGGACTATAGGGCAGTATCTCAGCTACAGTTAAAGCAAGATGTCTTCTAAAGTCTCTCTATTGAGGTATGATGACTGGAAGGAAAGTTAGGGGTGGAGAAGGAGAGAGACCGGTGCTAATGTCCAGCAACAGGTTGGGTTTCTTTCCCCTATATAGTCATGATTATCCAGGTCTCCTCCCTGGAAGGGACAGGTAGAGATAACAGTCTGGCCAGAGGGAGGAGGCAGGCCCAGAACCCTTCAGTCCTACTGGACATTTGGGAAGTTGAGTCTGAGCTCTGGGGCCTCCGCCTCAGAGTGCAGTCTCACTTCTAGTGGCTGCCTTCACAGTCAGGGCATGGTTTATGGCTCTCTTAAGGCAATTCCTCTTGTGCTGGCCTGGCTTCTTACAGCAGTAGCAGGTGAACCTCATTGTCATTGAGCTCTTCTTAGAGCCCAGAGAATCAGACATAGGGTCTGTTTTGAGGCTACAACAAAGGCAGCCTTTTTTTTTTTTTTTTTAGTGTGTGACTTTTTGAGACAGGGTCTCGCTATGCAGTTCAGGCTGGCCTTAAGCTCACTTTGTAGCTCAGGCTGGTCTCAAACTCACAACAATCCTCCTGCCTCAGCCTCCCGAGTGCTGGGATTACAGGCCTGTGCCACCATGCTTGGCTAAGGCAGCCATTTTTTAAATCTCTTTGCTTTCTCTTCCTGGTTTTCTCTCAGTCCTGATTATAGGACACAAAGAATCAAAGCAGTTTTTACAGAAGTGTCAAGTGAGTTGTCTGGAGCAAAAACTATCTTTGTAGGTCTTTTTTTAATATCTAGAGCTGACTGAGTAATGAACTTATCTGTAAGAGTAATTTATCCCTCTACTGCATTAGCATCTCAGGAAGTTCTATTTACCATCATTTAGCATCTATTTACCAGTTCTTCTATTAAACGTTCTAAGAAATCAGAGGGGTGTTCATCTTTCTCCTGGTAAATAGCTGAAATTTAATAACTGAAGGTTTGGTTTTAGTCCTTAGACCTTCAAAAATACACACTAGAATTTTTTTTTTTTTTTTTTTTTTTGCTTTGCAGAACCAGGGATTGAACTCAGGCTTTTGCGCTTGCAAGGGAAGCGCTTATTCCGCTGAGCCATCTCCCCAGCCCCTAGAATTTTTTTAAAATTATATCCTCCCTGGCTATTAGGCCAGCAGGGCTCTGACTGCTTGTGCTCTAGTGGGAACAGGTGGTTTCACTGGCTATCTTCTGGTTGTTTAAAATTAACAGTATGATATTTATCTCCAAATGCAATATAAGATTGTAATGCTGCCTGCCTTTTTGTAGAAGTCAAAGCTTGGTTTAAGATTAACATTATCTTCCCAATCAAGTTCTAAGTCTGAATAAATCCTCTAAAAATATCAACGTATTTATCAGGGTCATCTAAAAATTTTTTTTTTAAAAATATGACCTTATCTGTTTTAGGTCACAGAGAAAAAGGCACACGAATTCTGGAAATTCCAAATTGTCTTTTTCTTTCTTTAAAGGGTATTGTCCTTGAGGAGCTTGCATAAACATAGCTGAAGATGGATGTAGCCTTGTAGAGGACTGAACTACAGTTGGTCTAGAAGCCCTATCCTCTAGACTAAAAGGGCAAGTAGGGGAAACTTTACTTTCTATAGTGGTAGGGGAGGCTGTGATTAAGGCTGTCTTTTCCTTAGGCTCCAAAGGTTAGAAAGCAGCAGGCTTACGCTCCAGATAGTGAATGGCTTAGGTATCTGAAATGCTTGGTTCTCCTGTTCACATCTGCATTTTAAAACTGGGTAATGATAACTTTCTTTCTTTTCATCCCTGGTAGAACCAGGGATTGAACTCAGGCCCTTGCATTTGCTAGGGAAGCGCTTATTCCACTGAGCCATCTCCCCAGCCCAACAATGACTTTCTTAATGAAAACAAAATCATAGGACTTTTTTTTTTTTAACATTTTGTTTCTTACAGTATCTTTCAAGTTGTAAAACAGTGTCATAATTGATACTTTCCACTACATTCCATTTGGATTAAATGGCTCTTTTAACATGTATGAATCAAATGTCATCATCTGGTGCTTTAATGAAGTGCTCTAAAGAAGTGAGAGACTGTGAGATTCTCATAATGTGGAATGCAAAGAGAGAGTTCTGGATTTCTCCACCTTACCTCTAATTGATTCCCTCTCAAGGTGTCCCATGAATAGACCACTCCATAGCAGGTAGATGCTCTTGGAGAGAGGGGAGACAAGATCTGACCAGCCTATCCCCCTCGAACTGGCACACCATTTTTGTCTCCTGACAATCTTCCAAACCATGTGAACCATGCACTTACTCTTATTGAATATTGGTAAATATGTTACAATTGGTCTGGTGACAGGAATGTCTTACAGAAGGAAGCATAACTTGCATAAAAAGGTTGAGTTGGAAGCAAAACACTTCTCTGCTGTGCTGTAAAACAGATCACCTTTGGAGATAGACAAAAGAGACAATTAACTAGAACTTTGCCCTCAGCCCTAGGGCAAAGAAATCTCCAAGACACTTGTTTTCTTCCATCTAGTCATCAGAGCAACCTTTCCTGGCAGGACTAGGCTATATTAAATCTTTGGAGCTCACAGGTAAAACTTACATTTACCATCTAGCAATCAAATTTTACATATTGTTAAAAACACAATACAGCTGGCAAAAATCTCTTAATCTTAGTTATTGTATAAGGCACAGAAGTAAACATTTCCCTGATAGCTGCTGTTGAATGTAAACTATTGCAAGCTGCCTCACTTTCTGAAGGAGTGATTCGGGGGGCCAGGGAGATGGCTCCATGGAATAAACGCTTTCCTGGCAAGCACAAGGGCCTGAGTTCAATCCCCAGTTCCGTGAAAGAAAAAAAAAAAAGGAGTGACTCATTAAATTGTTCTGAAAAGCTCAGGTAGAATTCCTAGGTTACTAGCAGAAAGAGAAAAAAAAGTACAATAGGCAAGTGAAGATCTGTGAGTGGTCAAGAGCCAGTTTCCATCAAGCACCTTTAGGTATCCTCCAGAGAGTAGCACTGGCCATGACCTTTCAGGTGTTGTCAGCTTCTGTTGGCCCACACAACCAGATATCAGTCTCCAGAAAGAGATCCAGCTATCCTAATTTTACATTAAATGTCTCTAAAGAGGAAAGTACAAAGAAGTGGGAAAATTAGGAGTAAGGTCAAAGAAAGGAAACTGAAACAGCAGGCCTGACATTTCCTCTAGCATGTAGAGGAGGATCAGAACCAGTCTGTCCCAGTGAAACCTGTCCTTCAAGTCTTTAAGAATGGTTGCTGACCTGATGTCATTTAGCCGGCAAAAGGAGCCCTGTGTTTCATAAACAGATATGTGTATTTTCTAAGTCTGAACTAGGTTTAAAAGTCCCATTTTTCAGAAGTTTACATAAAGTCTACTAGGAGGCTTATTAACATTACTCTCTCTAGTGCTACTGTCTAAAGTCAAGCAAAGAATACCAATACATTTAGCAACTAGCTTGAATTCAACACATACAAATACAAAACGAAATGTCCCAATAAAGAAATATCATAACCTTATAACATTTTCATGTTTTAACTTAGATTTATTAACACATTTTAACCAACATTTTAACAACTGCATAATGAATTTATCTGTGTACCACTGGCAGGTGGAACAAACAGGTTCTGAGGGTGATGGTTGGGGGTCATGGGCTACTTTTTATTGGTTGGAACTGCCAGTGCGAACATGTGGGATTGGCTGGTGGCCCAAGGAAGGCCTCTGGAACAGCAAACCTTGAGCCATTTTTTTGGGGTCATGGACAAGATCAATCCAAACCTGAATGTAAAGGACCTGGTCAGGGTGTCTCATGTTTTCAAAGATGACTCTCCAGACCTGGTAAGCAAGAGAAAGGTTAAAGGAGCCTTCCTGAGGCCAAGGGGTCTTGGGGCAGGAGGGCCACTCCAATTCACAGATGGTTTGGAGTTTTCAGGGGGACACCCAGTACCCTGAGGCTCATTGTCTGAAATCCTGAAAATGATTTAGAACACATTATAGGGGCAACAAAGACATAGAAACAGAAACAGACTGACACATAGTTATTAGATAGACAATTAGCCGAAACACAAAAATGAAACAAAAACAGATCTGAGATTCTGAGCTGCCTTCACGGAGGGAGTCAAGTCCAGGGGCTATCGTTATGTCTAACACCATCTAGACTCCCAGATGGGAGCCTGAACAGATACAGATACACATACAGATGTCTTACTGGAAGAATTTACAGATGGCTAATACAGATGGCTAATCTTTTGAATGAAAATTTAAAAGTTTTCAGAGACCACCCTGGTCCAGAAACTCCCTGGGGAAAAATGGTTTCCAAAAATTCTGGTTCTTCTGATTGAGCTCCAGTAAAGGGGACCCCGGATAAGCCCCCAAATGTTATGGGTTGCTCAGAAGCCAGATTGGAATTTAAAAGAGCCATTTATTACAGAGCTCAGGGCCACCAGTTATTTCTCATGCAGAAGAAGAATGATAGCATCCGGCTTGTGAAGTAAGGAGCTTTTAAAATGAAAGTCACATGACTAAGGGGTCTTTCACAGTTCAGCGATATGCACAAATTGCCCATGTGGGAGCTTATTGAGCAAGCTGTTTTATAAGATATATCTTTTTTTTTTTTTTTTTTTTTTT
>PVKA01027544.1:0-30413 GCA_004027165.1 Ctenomys sociabilis
CAGGTATAAAAAATAAGATAAGTAAGCAGCTACACTCTTAATTTACTGATAAGAGACATCTGCTAAAATAATATCTGTAAATATAATATCATGTATGCACCTTGTACGATACCAAAACATTATGAAAACAGTTTGCAATGTATTAATTTATCGAATCTGTCTTGTTAAGGTGTCTTGAAACTGTCTGATTGATATTTGTCCTTCAAAAAAATAAAAAATAAATTTAAAAAAATGAAAAAAGGATACTTGCTTGCCCTAGCAGTTATTACAGAATATTATATAATTTTTGAAAAATAAGCTGCTATGATGTTAATATAAGAATGAACTGGCTAAGTGCTGAGAACATAGCTCAGTGGTAAATGCTTGTTGATATGGTAAAGGCCCTCAGTTTGATCACCTAGTACATTAAAAAAAGGAAAGAACTTAAATGAAAATCAATAGACCTATATGATATAGACTAACAATAGCAGTTATTATGGTTTGTGTCTAGACGTCTCCTCCTTAAAGAATCATGCAGTCATAGGGCTTTTTCAGAGACAGTTGAATTGAGAGTATGCAGTGCTGGGGTTAAGGGTGTGTGGTGACTGAATCAGTCCAAGGATTAGCTTGGCGCTACCCTAATCCTGGATAAGATAAGATAAGGGGAGCAGAAAGACACCACGAGGGTCTTCTTGCTTTTGCTGTCCTCCAGCACCAACCAAGAATGGTTACCCCTGTGTCACGTGCCACCCTGCCTCGGAGCCCCCTGGGTGTGGAACGAAACCTCCATAAACTGTGGGCTAAATAAATCTTTTCTTCCTTATCTTTGGGCATCAGGTATTTTGTCTCAGTGCTGACAGGAAAACGACTAAGGCAGTACTTAAGAATTTAGAATGTGATGTGAAATTTTTAGAAACTAGTGAGTATTTCAAAAGGCCAAAATAAAAACAATTTATAGAACTATTCTGGGAGAAAGTTACCCCACTAAGCAGGAGCAATTATGCTAAAATTATAGTAAAAACATATACAAGACATTGATGTGGAAGATGAAAAAATACCAAGAAGTTAGAGTAGAAAGCGAAACACAGAGCCGTCTATGTAAGGAAATGTTCCTACGTCAGAGAAGGTGCTGCCGAGCTGCAAGACAAGCCCAGACTACTCATCAAGGCGTTCAGAAATAGTTCTCTAGAGCAAAGAAGGATTCCTTCCTTGCAACAGACACACCAAAGGCCAATTTTGCAAGCAAAAGAATTTTGAAAGAAAACTCCCAAGGTTCTAGAAGAAACTACTGATAGGGGTGATAAGTGACCAGGAGTGATAATGCCTTTATGATCGGAGGAAAGAGGACCAGCTAAAGCAAAACACACAAAGGACAAACCATAAAGCTCAGTTACATGAAAATGAAAACTTCTGTGCATAAAAAGAATAATTAATTTGAAAAATACACCACAGCTGGCACAATTGTTGCTGAACAGTTGCTTGCCATCTCACCTAATATCCAGGGTCTTAGTATCTTAAGCAAACAATTGAGCAGGACACACAGAAGTAATTAGAAAGGCAGAGATTTATTAAAGGGAAAGTACACTACTCAAACCCAATGAGAAAACCCAAGAGCAAGTCTGCCTCCCAGCAGCCCTGTCTGTGTTAGGTTTGAGATTCAAGCACAGTGGGGCAGGGAAGAGAACCAGAGGCACAGAGAGGTGGTATAGCTGCGGGTTCCAGGGCTTGCTTCTCATTTGTTTTCCTAGAACCTGATGAGTGACCAGGGGTGATAAGTAATTGGGCTGCACTCTAATTAACTGAGTCCTCGCATTGGTGGTCTGCTGTGAGCTTATGGCCAGGGAATTATCTCTCACTTTACAGTTATGCATACCTGTAATCTCAGCTATTCCAGAGGCTGGAGCAGGAATCCTGGAGGTCTAAAGCCAACCTGGACAATATACAGAAACCTCATTAAACAAACAAAACCAAACCCATAAAGCTTCAGAGCTCAGAGATATTTCTCATTAACAAAGAAGCAAATCACCAAGTGTATCAGTCTGTCAATAAAGGATTACAAAAGAGATAAGTGGACCAAAAAAAGAAGAATAAGAAAGCACAAGAAGCCACTGTCTGTGGAAAAGTCTTTAGAGAAAATTTATAATATGTAAGGAAGCAGCTTGAGGCAAAACTTAATTCACTGAGTGGTGTATAGTACTATAGTGTCTGTGCCTGAAGAAAGGGAACTGAATAGCCAGAGAAGCAAAGGAGATAGTGGTCAATCTCACAAGGCTTTATCACTGTTTGCAACTCTCCCTGCTCTGGCCTCCCCTCTGTATGTGATGGTTATAAAACTGTACTTGGCTACACTCTTGTAGGAGGGCAGACAGCACTTCCAGGCCCACGTTTTAGGGGCTGGTACACAGTTTCCCATGTTCTTGTCTCCTGCCACAGTGGCTCCAAAGCTTTGGGTTGAGATGCCCAGATCGAAGTCCTCTCAGGTACCCTGGTCATAAGTGTAGCCCTACCACTCTAGGGAGCTCGGGAAGGAAGACTGCAAGTTCAGGTCTACCCAAGGTGACTTATTCAGCCTACCTTGAAATAAACAAGATTAAGGATGTAGCTCAGTGTGAAGGCCTTGGGTTCAATCCCTGGTAGTAAGGGACAAAATAAAAGATTAGAATGAAGCACCTTGGTAAACAGCTTACAGACAAGGATATCTGTGCACGAGGTTCTAAGATTCATGTGGGTTTTACAGGAACAGAAAAAATTGGCCACTTGTATGTTAAGAATGTTTGCTACCATCGTTGGTTCTCACAGATATAGTTATCTTTGTGTTCTCTATCTATCTGTCTATCTATCTATCTATCTATCTATCTATCTATCTATCTATCTATCTATCATCTATCTATCACAAACCTATATATACAGATAAACCTATAGCCACTCTCATATATGGGTTCTGCATTCAACTAAATTTTGGTGAAAAATATTCATGGAAAAGTACCTTATCTATAATGAACATGCACAGAGTCTTCTTATCACTACTCTCACAATAGCATTACAAAAGTATTAATACTATGTATGATAAGTAACCTAAAGATAATTTAAAGCATATAGAATGATATACGTAGGTTATATGCACATGATGCTTTTGTTCTTAATACCAGGGATCAAACTCAGGACCTCATGCTTACCAGGCAGGCACTTATGTAACTGAGCTATCTCCTGGCCTTATGTATGCCATTTTATGAGTCTAGAGCATCTAAGGATTTTGGTATTCATAAAGAATCCCAGGACCAGTCTTTATGCATAACAAACAATAACATAAGTATCTGATGGATTAAACTGTTTTTAAAAATCCCAACTTTTAAAACAAGAAATACTTACCAAATATTTATATCAGGTGGAAAAAGACTCTCCAAGTATAATGTAGTAAAAAATATCATAGAATAAAATATATATCTGACTGCCTGCAATAACATTTTGTGTATCAAATATGTCATAAATTAGGTGAAAATTAATGCTATATGGGGTTAAAACATTTTTGCAATAAAGGGCTAATTTCAATATATAAGAAGCTACCAAAAATTGAATAATTTGAAATGGTAGTGTCATATGTATATACAAAAGGACAACAAACATGACCTACACTTCATATCATTTATGAAAAGTAAAATATTGACCACTACTTCCCATGATCATTCATGTGTGAACTCTGCCTATGGCAGAGCACGGGCCTGAGCTCCTCACTCAGTTAACAGAGATAGAGAACTGCGCCTGGAATCCAAGTAAACGCTCAAAATATTTGACACAGGAGGATGTGTGTCTATACACATATTTATGAAGGGTGTGAAAATGACCTTGAATTTTAATTTTTGGTTTTTTTCTGTGTGTCCAACTTTCTTCTATAAGTACTTTAAAATACTTTTAAAAAATTGTATATATATATATATATATATATATATATATATATATATATATATATATAATATACATGATGAGGTAAGAGAAATGTTGTTAGTCCTCCCTGTTTTCAATTACAGATTTGACACATAACAATGGATATTCCCAAGAAGTTTCCATTTAAGAAGTTGTTAGTTGAATGGTGTGATCTATAAAGGAGTCTTATCTTTTGGCAGAGCGCCATAAATAATTCTCACTTTGTGTGACTCAAATGTTTTGGAAGAACAGCTGAAGTCTCTATTAAAAAGGCATTATGCCCCTATGAGATTTTCCCAGCCCTAAGATGAATGTAATATTTGAGGAAGCCTGAGTATTTTTCTACCTGGTAATCGTACATGAAGAATTATTTTGTGTGGTGCCACAGGTTAAATGCATATCATGAAATTCACTTTCCTCCCTACTGCCGTTTCTGTCACTTAATTCAATGAAAGTCCACCAAAATACAGTATGACTCAGAATATTGGAGCTGTGGCTAAGCGAGAAAAGTTCATTTAAAATTGATTTTCTTTCAGGACTCCTTGATATTCTTCATTCCAATTGTTCACCTCCACTGTAGGGCTCAGTAAACACTTAAGGAAGCCGCCACGCACTGCAGCCTGCTGGAGACATGAAGGAATGTAGAGCAGGGTAATCACAACATCATCAACGCAATTCTCCAAGGTAGCTGGCCAATAATGCTGTTCTAATTGAATAACTTATCCACAGCTATTTCCCCTGGGAGAGCCGAAGGCTCAGCCTCCGCAAAGAGGCAGATGGTGCTGCATATACAATGAAACCTGTAATTTTCTCTTGCCATTGGACATGTTAACAGTGGGCTGTTTCTGCTTATTCTTTAATATTTTATTTTAATAGTCCCTTCCCAAATTATCATGTGCCATGAAGCAGCCAAAGACAGACTCAGTGATACATATCATATTTAATTTATCATACCTCTAGCTCACTGAACAACTTACTTGGTAATCAGCAGCAGTAGATGTCAGAGTCAGGTGCAAAGTGAAATGAAAACGACAGAAGAGAACCCAATTAAAACCAAGGGGAGATGAATCTTTAGGGTGGCACCGCATTAGCTATTGGCAAAGTATGGAATATCAAATGCATTCTAATTCTGACTTTTTCAAACAGTGATTTGCAGTGGAATATACACAGCCATGGTACTGTAGGAGAGAGTGGGGAGGTTCTGTTTTCTGCTGCAAGAATGAATCAACCACCAGGATCTGGAAGGCAGGGAAGAAGGGGGCTATGAGGCTGCTTGATTTTTCTCTTCTAGTGGCAGCTGAAGTTGGAAGAGAGAGAAGTGCAGGCTTCAGGGGCAGGCAGAGACAGCCCATCAGCAGGCTAACAATGCGACAGATGACAGGCCCAGAGGCAAGCACAGAGCCGCCAGCCCAGCAGTCTACACAGGCTGCCAGAGAGCAGCTGCAACAGTGGAACAAGATCATCCAGACTTCAGTGCTGGGACCTTGCTGGAGCCTGTGATTCTTTGTGCCCTGGAAATAGCCCTACACACAGTTTCCCTTCTCCTGAGAAAGAAAGGCAAGGAATCAAGGTGCAATAGACAGAGGAAGGGACCTCTTTAACATCATTGTGTGAGATTTCCTTGTTAGAAACCATGCAGAATGTTCCACTCTGCAAAGCTATTTCTCTGTGGTTTGCCTTAGAGGAGGAAACCTTTCCCAGCATTAGTGAGCAAATGCACCATTTCTGATGTCTATCAAATAGACCAGATTACACGAAGAAAGTGCTGGAGGTTCCAGGGTAGCATAAGTCAGCCTGTGGTCATGGGAAGCTGGTGACAAAAGCAGGCTGGTTTTATTTTTGGAAAGGTAAAAAGCAGTGCTGCAAAGCCCTGATGTGAGTGACTCATGAAGCCTCCAGTTTGTATGAGATACCCAACATGCCTTTCACAAAGAAATGACACAACAATTAATGCGTCAAATAATAATGTGCCGCTTGGAGGAGAATAATTGTACCCAGCGTCAGATAGTTATTGGGTCAGAGGGAATGCTTATCCTTTCAAAGGCAGCAGTGCCTATTCATTCTGGCATCTTACTGTAAGTACAGTATTGTTTTCATAATCACACAGGCTTCAGCTAGGAGCTCTGGATTTTATCTGATTTTTCTCCATTTGGCATAATACTCTGATGATTCTCTGCACAGCAAAACTCAGTCATGTGAAACACAAATGAATGTGATGAAATGCAGATTGCTACATGGAAGGGATGCTTTCTTTGTTTTTTGCACAAAATAAAGCACGAGAATTGTCCCTCAGAAGGTGGAAGACTATGCGGTAAAATAACTACATGACCTGCGTTTGTTCATGTGTGGAAGATAGTCTTTGCTGCTGATGATTTAGTGCATGAGGGTATCAATCATTCACATCATGGCCTCAGAAATCCTTGTTCAATTTCTGGTTCTAGAACTTACCTGATGAGGGTTTTGGATAAATCATTTAACCTCACTCTAAGATTCCATTTTCTGATTTGAAAAATAAAAAAGAAAAACCTACCATATATTTAGCTTCCAGATCTGTTGAAGAGGTCAAACAAGAAAGGAGAGGAAATGATGTCTTGTAAGTATGAAGGACCATGTAAATAGTGATACTAACCTGTCTCATTAATGCTCCACATCAGTGTTCATTAACGGTCAAAAATTTTATCTTTTTACTTTGAGAAAAACTGAGCAAACTTGGAGGTCTTCAAAGCTCAAAACATTTATGAGGGAATAGGAGTAGTATCACTACCACTTGTTTGAGACCAAAATGAAATAACTCATGCTGTCAAGAATGAGGAACTAAAATATATGCTCTCTCTAAATATTTGCTTCTACTTCATGGACTTAAGTGAGGTTATGGTGAGGTATGAAAAATATTTAGGCATTTTTGGAAGGAGAAAAACACTGCGGTATTTATATACACAGTCCACTAGGCTGTTCCTATTTAAAGGTACTTAAAATAAAATACATGCTATGTAAAATACTCCAAGTACTTAATGGGACTTGTAGACAAGAATAGATTCTATGTCATATCCCCCCTAAAGATATATACCCAAGTGACATATTGATTTTTGTACCATAAATGATAAACAATAAAAGAAAAATGGTGCAGCACATGACTTTGAGTAACAGATGACTTTAGGTAGAACTTGTTGAGGAAATCATGTTGATATATAGCAACACAACAGTTAAAGTAGTACTATACAAAGACAGAGAGGACGAAATGAATTAATCTGCTAAAGATAAACACTTGTCTAATTCAGACTAGTGAATGCAGATGTGTCTATTATGACACAATACATGCATGTCCCCCTCAAAAGAAACTTGTATTCTGCAAAGAGTGCTTAAAAATTAACATGGTTTAAAGGCAGAGTAGAGTTGTCAATAGGAGCTCATATCCCACTGGAAATCTTTTATAATACTATTATAAAAGTGATATCACTTCTGTCTTTTAATATTCCATAAAGTGATTTAATAAATTCAGGCACACTCAACAAGAAAAGAAAATATATCAGAAAGTGTGTGTGTGTGTGTGTGTGTGTGTGTGTGTTGTGAATCTAAGGTATTTGTGCTGAGCATCAGCCTTAGCTCATCAGTGCATTTTAAATACATGCTTGAAATAGGGTCTCACCAAGATGCTAAATGTCCCAGGGTAGGATTGAATTTATGATTTTCCTGACAGGGCCTCCAACAATGCTGAGATTACAATTATAGGCTACTATGCCTGGCTCCTTCTATCTTATGGATGGGAAATTCATCAAGAAAGATGAAAGACCATTGAAAGAGAGTCTTAAAGTTGAGGTACAAAATGTAAAAACCCATGTGTTAGGGGTCATCGGATAATGGCAGCCATAGAGGAAGGCAGTGGTAACAAAAATGTAAACCCCACCATGAATCTTATCCTTTTATCCTAAAAAGCAAAATCAAGTATCTCCAATGATCCTAGGTTTTAGGTAACTTGGGGGAGGGGTATAAGGCAGATTGGTTTGAGTTGCTCATTGTTTCTGACATAATTTCTTTTTCTTTAATTTTTAAAATTTAATTTACTACTTAAGTTAAAGAGTCAAATTATATTTTTTTTTTACTTTTTTCATAATTTTATTTAGAAACAAATAGCAATGGAACAGTTTAAAATCAAATTAGTGGGACACTTCCAATAATTAATACATTGCATATTGTTTTCTTAGTGGTTATTCATTGCACAAATGCGGACATGATATCCTGTTGACAAACAGTATTAGAACAAATCACTCTATTCAATGAATTAAGAGAATATATCTGTGTATCTATCTTAACTATTTTGAATATACATGTATAAAATGGTCATTCATTTGTATCCCCCTTTTTTGTTTAGTTTTGTCATTTAAATATTACAGGTGGATGAATTCAGCAAAATATTCCAAAATAGTCCAGTAGTACATAATAGTATTGGGTTATCTGTATGACTGGCAATGTCAGAAGTTGTTGACTTGAGCCTTTTAGAGCTCAGCATAATAATATGGCTTTACTTATCATACTTCGGTTTAACACTTTTCTGCTGTATAGTCAAGACCAAGATAAAACAATACCTATATAACAAGAATTTTGGCATTTGTATCTGATAAGGTCAGTCAAATTCCCTCAACATTTATCATGAAACCTTGCACTGCACCTTGTGGATCCTTTGTCAGTGTCAGCCTTGTGGATGAATAATGATCATTGCTTGACCAATTTGCTCTCTGTGAAAGCCTGAGAAAGTGTTTTTGTTTGTTTTTCATGCAAAACTCTCCACAGGCACATTCTCATCATCAATCAGTTTCTTCTATGGGATTTCCAGTAATACTCTTTTGAGGAGTCTAAACACTGATCTACACAATGGTTTTACCAGTCTACATTTCCACCAGCAGTGGAGAAGTGTTCCCTTTTCCCCACAACCTCTATGGTCCCATAATCTCTTTGAACAGAAAATTTGGGACACAACTGAGTTACATGATGTTACAGTACAGGTTCTCATATGTCCTGAGTCCTCACTAACCTTGAAAGACTAGAGCCCAAATATTCACTGTCCTTGTGGTGCTCCTTCTTCTCTAATTTTTGGTCTGAAAACTTAGGTTGATAACCCTCCAAAGAGAAGCTTATTGTTATTACCTTACATCCTAGGCTGTTGAGCTTAACCTCACTGTCTGAATATCAAACGTCTTAGGCTCAATATGGAACAGGTATTTTTCATCAAGAATTGACATGTTGAATTTTTTTATTATTATTTTTATTGGAGAACAAATAGCAATGAGACAGTTTCAAGAAAAATGAACAGGACATATTTGACAAATTAATACATTGCAAAATGTTTTTTTGTAAAGTTTCAGTGTTGTACAAGATGCATACATGATATACCTACAGGCATCATTATAGCAGATGTCCCTCATCAGTGCATGAAGAGAATGCAGCTATACACCTATCTTATTTCTCTACAGCTGATTTGTATCACAGATTCAACAATTAACATCCTCTACCTTGTTATCTCCCCAGTGTCTGTCCATAGTGCTAGAAGCCAACATAATATCTTGTCCAACCACTATTAGTGCAAATCTTGCTTCTCATAGAATTATGCAGAAGAACGTCATATTTATCCTAACTGTACTGTTTATACACACACCTCATGATTCTTCCTTTGTATTCCTCCTTTTTTATGTCTAGACCTGTCAAAGATGAGCACTCAATTATCACTAAGCCAATTTAGGTGCATGAACTCGGTGACATAATCCAACACAGTGCAGCATTCCACAATAATAGTGAGTTATCAGAAGAAGGTGTTGACTATAGCCATTTACAGCTCAATATATTATTACGGCCCCATGTTATATACCTCATTTTTATACTCTTCTGCTGGATGGTTAAGACCAAGATAGATCAAGAACTACATACCAAAAGATGTAGCTTTTGTTTCTGATGAGGTCAGTGAAGTCCCCTCAGGGTGTATCTTATAATCTTGTACCTTATTCTGTAGATCCTTTGTGTCAGACATGTGGATGAGTCAAGGCCAATGCTTGACCAGTTTGCTCAATGTGAAAGCCTGAGAGAAACTTTTCTCTCCATGTGACTCTCCTCAGGTATACCATAGATCATAAATCTCTTTCCTCTGTGGCTCCATAATCTCCTTGATCAGAAAATTTGGGGCTTAACTGAGTTTCATAATGTTAGAGTACAGATTCTCCTATGTCCTGAGTCTTGAAAGGCTGGGGCCAAAATGTTGGCTGGCCTTGTGGCTCTTCTATGTTTCCAATTTTGATCTGTGAACTCAGGTTGTTAACCACCCAGAAGAAAAGCTACTTAGTACCCTGCAACACATGCTGTTAAGTTTGACCTAACTATATGACTCAATTGTCTTCAGTTCTTGTTGTACATTTATATTAGTATTTCCTCTTTTGGCTTCTTATACTAGAGAGACTATAGGATATTTGCACATGAGTGTCTGGATTATTTCACTTACAAGTATATGTTCAAGTGGCATCCACTTCAATATAAAGGCTTCAAGTTTATCATTCTTTATAGTTGAGTAATACTCCATTATATAGAAATACCACATCTTTTTCAACCATTCCTCATGTGATGGACATCTTGGTTGTTTCCAAGATTTTGCTATCACAAATTGTGCTGCTATAAACATAGGTACACATATATCACTATGACATAATGATTTCATTTCCTCTGGGAAAATTCCAAGTAGGGGGATAGTCGGGTTGAATGGGATTTCCAGTCCTACTCTTTTGAGGAGTCTCCACACTGACCTCCACAATGGTTGTACCAGTCTACATTCCCACCAGCAGTGGAGAAGTGTTCCCTTTTCCCCACAACCTCTCCAACATTTGTTGTTGGTTGATTTCCTTATGATAGCCATTCTTTCTGGAGTGAGATGGTACCTCAGTGTTGTTTCTATTTGCATTTCATGGATGGCTAGCGATGTGGAGCATTTTTCCATATATTTATTTGCTTCTTTAATTTCATCCTCTGAGAAGTGTGTATCCATCTCAGATGCCCATTTCTGACTTGGGTCTTTAAATGTGAGGGCCCTGTTGTATCTTAGTTCTTTATATATTCTAGACAGCAGACCTTTGTCTGATTGCTTATTAGTTAGGATTTTTTCAAAATTTGTGGGTTGCCTGTTCACTTTTTTTGACAATTTTCTTTGATGTAAAGAAACTCCTCAAGAAGAGTGATCCCAGTTATTGATTCTTTCAAGTGTTTCCCGTGCAAACACATGTTTGTTCATGAACTCTTTACCTACCGCTATGTCTTCAAGAGTTCCTCCTACTTTCTCTTCCAGGAGATTGAGTGTTTGTGTTTTAATGTTTAGATCTTTAATCCATTTTGACTTTAGCTTAGTGCATGGTGATAGATCTGGGTCAAATTTTAGTTTGGGTCATGTAGAAAGCCAGGTTTTCCTGCACCATTTGTTAAGGAGGCTATCTCTCTTTGAGCGAGCTTGTTTGGCCCCTTTGTTGAAGATCAGATGCTTGAGTGTGCTCGTAGATGCTTCTGCATCTTCTAATCTATTTCATTGATCCTAGGTCTATTTTGTGGCAATACAATGTTGATTTTATCACAGTGGCTTTGTAGTATAATTTCAAGTCAGGAATTGTGATGCCTCCTGCCTTGTCTTTACTGGCCAAGATTGCCTTTGCTATTCTAGGTCATTTATGCTTCCTAGCAAATTTTAGGAATGATTTCTCTATGTCTGGGAGGTATGTTGGTAGCAGTTTGATAGGGATTGAATTAAATCTGTACATCAATTTTGGGAGTATGGCCATCTTCACGATGTTGGTTCTTCCTATCCAGGAGCATGGAATATCTTTCCATTTTCTGAAATTCTCTATAATCTCTTTTCTTAGGGTGTTGTAATTTTCTCTGAAAGATCTTTGACTTACTTGGTAAGGTATTTCATTTTCTGCGTTGCTATAGTAAAAGATATTATTTCTAGTTTCCATTTCAGTGTGTTTGTTATCTCTGTAGAGGACTGCTACTGACTTTTGAGTACTGCCTTTGTATCCTGCTGTGCTACTGAATTTCCCTATCACTTTTGGTAGTTTCTTGGTGGAACTTTTGGGGTCTTCCAAGTAAAGTACCATGTCATCTGCAAATAGTGATAATTTAACTTCTTCTTTACTTATTCTTATTTCTTTTATATCTCCCTCTTTTCTAATGGCTGTTGCTAAGGATTCCAAATCTATATTGCATAGGAGGGGTGATAGAGGACATCCTTGTCTTGTACCTGACTTAAGAGTAAAAGATTTCAGTTTTTCTCCATTTAGGATTACATGAGCTTTTGGGTTGTCACAGATGGCTTTTATCAAGTTAAGGTAGAGTCCATCTATTCCAATTTTCTGTAGGACTTTGAACATGAATGAGTGTTGGACTTTTTCAAAAGCTTTCTCGGCATCCATTGAAATGATCATGTGATAGGAGGATTGTTGTGAGTTGAGACCAGCCTGAGCTACAAAGTGAGCTTAAGGCCAGCCTGAACTGCATAGTGAGACCCTGTCTCAAAAAGACAAAAAAAAAAAAAAAAAAAAAAGATTTCAGTCTATTAATGTAGTGTATTACATTTATAGATTTTCAAATATTGAACCATCCTTGCATCCCTGGGATGAATCTTACCTGGTCATGGTGTATGTTCTTCTTGATGATTTGCTGTATTCTATTTGCTAGGATTTTATTGAGTATTTTTGCATCTATGTTCATGAGGGAGATTGGTCTGTAGTTTTCCTTTTTTGTTTTGCCTTTACCTGGTTTTGGCATCAGTATAATACTTGCCTTCATAAATGTTTTTGGGAGGACTGCTTCCTTTTCAATTTCATTGAAGAGTTTGAAGAGTGTAGACATTATATCTTTGCACTCTGGGTTTTGATTGCTTTTCTTTTTCTAGTTATCGGAGGTGCAATATGAGGGTGCTAATTTGTTCCCAATCTGTTTTCCTAATGTGTAAGTTTATAGGTATGATTTTTCCCTCTAAGAACTGTTTTCATCCCATCCCATAAATTCCGGTAAGTTGTGCTTGAATTTTCATTGAACTGTAGATATTGTTAAATTTCTTGTTTAATTTCTTCTGTGACCCATTGATTGCTGAGTAGGGTGTTGTTTAGTTTCCATGAATTTAGTGGGTTTTTCTGGTTTCTTTGTCATTTATTTCCAGTTTCATTGCACTGTGGTCAGATAATATGCATGGGATAATTTCTGTTTTCTTGTATACACTTAGGCATGACCTCTGAACTAGTATATGGTCTATTTTGGAAAATGACCCATGTGCAGCTGAAAAAAATGTGTATTCAGCTGTGTTTGGATGGAACACTCTGTATATGTCCACCAGGTCCATTTGTTTCAAGCTCTGGTTCAGTTTTGCTACTTCCTTGCTAATTTTTTGTCTGGTTGATCTGTCTTTTTGAAATAAGGGGGTGTTAAGATCTCCTGTTAAGATTGTGTTCTTAGATATTAGGTTTTTCATGTCCATTAAGATTTGTCTTACATAGTTGGGTACTCCTTTGTTTGGTGCATTGATATTTATGAGTGTTACCTCTTCCTCCTGATTTTTTTCCCCTGACCAATATATAGTGGCCTTCTTTGTATCGTTTGATTGTTCTTGGTTTGAAATTGAGACTGTCTGAGAACAGAATTGCTACTCCTGCTTTTTTCTGAGGTGCTAGGGAATATAGTGTTGTTTTCCATCCTTTGACTTTGAGCCTATGAATGTCCTTTTGAGTTAAATGTGTTTCTTGTATACAGTATATTGTTGGATTTTGTTTCCTAATCCACTGTGCCAGTCTATTTCTCTTAATTGGTGAATTGAGTCCGTTTACATTGATGGGTAATTGAAATGTGTTGACTTATGTTTGTCATGGTATTTACATGCTGTTTTTTACTCCTTTGTATCCTTTGAATTGTCTATCTTGTTTAGTGATTTCCTTCCATTCTCATTCATGGAGTTCTGGTCATTGTGGTCTCTCTCTAGAGCTTCTTCCAGCAGCCTCTGTAGGGGTGGCCTTGTCATCATGAAATTCATTAGTTATTCTTTGTCGTGGAAGTATTTCACTTCTGCATCAAACTTAAAAGAGCATTTTGCAGGATATAATAATCTGGGGTGGAATTTGTTTTCAGAGATGACTTAATGAACTCTGCTCCATGCTTTCCTTGCCTTCATGGTTTGTGTAGAGTAGTCAGCTGTAATTCTGATGGGTTTTCCTTTGAATGTGATCTGCTTCTCTCTAGCAGCTTCCAGCATATTATTTTTGGGTTTCTGGGATCTTGACTATTCTATATCTCAGGGTGTTTTTACTCAGGTTGAAGTTATTTTGTGTTATATATGCTTTGATTACCTGAATGTTGGATTGTTTCCTCATATTTGGGAAGTTTTCTGCTAATACTTCTTCCTATATTCTTTTTATATCATTCGTATTGACTCATTCTCATTGATGCCAATTAATCTCACATTGTTCATCTTGTCATCATCTTGAAGGTGATGTACTATTTTTTTTTCTGCATTCTCAATGTTTTTAAGAGATCCTTTCTCACCTTTTCATTAGCTGCACCAGCATCCTCATCTGAAACTTTGTCTTGGCTTTCACTCAAACAGTTTTGTTGACTCATGATTGATAATTTTAGTTCTTCTATATCTCTTTGACTCTGCTTCATGCGTTCTATTTATTTTTTGTATTGCTCATTCCTGGAGATCATATTTCTGATCTCCTCTATTGTTTTTATCCATGTTTTCTTTAGATATAGCTATTAATTCTTTTTCTGTAGAGTTTCTTCCAAATTGGTTTTACTCTGTATATTTCCAGAATTGCTTCTGTATTTCAGATGCTATAATTTCAAAGAATTCTTTTTTGATTTCGGAAATTATTGCTGCTTGAATTTCTGCTGCCGTTTCTTTGTTGTTTCTTTCCTTTTGATGCTGTTAATTCATATATTTCAGCTGGAATAGTGTTCTCTGTCCTTGTTCTGGGTGAGCATTTATTTTCCCCCATACATTTCTGGATTTGATTCTTTATTTCAGATGCTATGTATTCAAATATTTCTTTTTTTATTTTGGGCATTAATTCTTGTCTGAGTTCCTCCATACCTTTCTGCTGTTGTTCCTTTGCTTCCGTCTCTGTCAATTCATTCATTTCAGCTGATATTGTGTCCTCTGCACCTCTTGGTGGACTCAAGACCTGAGATTGCATTTTTCTCCATGTCTTTGTCATTTTGTATAGTACTGACCTCTGACCTTTGGTGTAGAGCTTTGGTGCAGCTATAGTCTTAGTGCACAATGAGATTCAGGTGCAAGTCTTTTAAGTTTGAGATTATCCAGTTATGCCTAGCCTGGATCTAGCTGTTGTGTTAAGCTCCTTTTTGCTGCACCTCCTGTGGTTCCACTCTGTTGGGTCCCTGGTTAGGAGAGCACTTGGGGGCGCAGAAACACTCCCTCACACTCACCAGGCCGAGCAGGTTGGATCGAGTGCCAGGAGGGTCACCAAAGTTCTTGCTTCCGTGGTGGGCTTTGGGGCAGTGGCTACGGGGAGTTTCCAGGCAGGTCTGTCTGGGGTGTCTCAGTCAGGTCTCTGGCTAGGATGTCTTGGGGCCTGAGGCTCTTGATGGTGCAGAGCACACAGGGATAAGCCAGCCAAAGGCTTATCCCTCAGACTGACCACACACTTACTGAACCGGGATGCCGGAGGAGTCAGGAAAATTCCCACTTGCTGGGCAGGCTTGGAGGCAGGGGCTCTGAGAAATTGCTGGTGAGTCAGCCCTGGGTTTCTCAGGCTCAGCAGGCTTGGGGGTGGGGCCACAATCTATTTTAATTGAGTCACTCTTTTGTTTAAAAAATATTTATTTATTTATTTGGTACAGGGTCTCACTATGCAGTTCAGAGTCATGGTGATCCTCCTATCTCAGCCTCCCTTTAGTATCTGTATCACTTTACTGAAATATTTTCTGTCAAAGTTTCTAATATCTTGGAACTTGAAGTTTTTGCCAAAACTCAAAGCCAATTCTCTACTTTTATTTTCTCCAAACTAGCAGATAACGAATGGAGACAAACAGCATTTGTCTCCATTCGTTATCTTAAACTCCTGTTCCCAGAGCAGGAGTCCCAGTTTGGAAATAGTTTAACATCCAAAGTGATGTTGGGCTGTGGTTGATTCCCTGATGCCAGACACAGGACTGGGGAGAAACTCTTGTTTAACATGAATGCTTCTAAGTACTGTTTGGATATGATAAATAAAGATTAGCAGGAATCCAGATTAGTACTCACAGAGGACAGGACTGGAAGTGGTTTTGCACATAATTTGTATCTTGGCTCATTACTATGTGTTCTTTCCAGGCATAGGTGGTCCAGGCTAAAGCAAACAACACAGAGAGGCACAAGAATGGAAAACACAGCAGCCATCCACCAATGATATGGGAGTAAATTGAATTTCCGTATCAGTGCTCTTCTACCTCTCTGGTGGGCTAAGAGGTTCCTCTCCATATTTCACTTCTGGGATTAGTGGATATTTCCCAGTCACCATGGTGCTGCTGAGTTATGTATATTCTTTTTATGTCACTCCTCTACCCTCCTTCATGACTTTATACTTCTCAAATAACTGCTTTCTCTGAAAATCTTGCCCCAGGATCTGTTCACACCATTGAATATATTGGATATCATGATGCCAAGAAAAGATATATATATATATATATATATATATATATATATATATATATATATATATATATATATATATATATATATATACAGATAGATAGATAGATAGATGAGTGTAGATATATAGATATTAAGTGAAATTGTATTCCTCACCAAATTGAAGTGTTTAGAAAAGCTGCAGGAGGGGAGTAGTGTGATGAGCAAAACTGGCAAATGTTCTACCACTGAGCAATCGTTAGCAGGTTTTGACATAGTAATCCTGTTGTATTTTCAACATAAAATCATTTCTTAATGTAATTAGATAAAATTAAAATGAATTCACAATTCTGCAATCTTTAGGACTGCGATCTTTATAAAAAGTAACTATTGGGACACAGAGACAGACATACACACAGAGAGAAGACCATGTCAATATGGAGGCAGAAACTGGCATTCTTCTGGACTAAACTGTGTCCTCTAAGATTCACGTGTTGAAACCATAACTCCCAATATCAGTGTAATTTGGAGTAAGACGAGAAGTATTCTCAATATGGTTAGATTAGTCTTTTCTTTTTAATTTTTAAAAATATAAAATAGTATTAAAACAAAAAAATTACAAAGATACAGAATTTTACTTAACAGAATAACATGAATTCCACAATATTTGTTGTGCTGCATAGTGTTGTCTTCCAACTACTTGTGCGTATTCCCAGGTGGTGCCTGCAGGAGATACGCATGCAAAATTGGAAGGAGACAGAAAATCATATAAGAAATTAAGAAGAAAAAAATAGGATAAACAACTGAAATAAGGAAACAAAACAAATTAAGCATTTACTGCTGATTTCCATAGACCAGCAGAAATCCACAGTACAGTTGTCCCAAACCATCCTGTTTACATACATAGATATATCTCTTTCCCCTACACCCCCTCCTGTCCTTCTTCTCAACTCAATAACTCCTTCATTTTGGATAGGTTCATTCCCTTTCCCCACTGTCTAGTATACCCTTCATATTTTTATTTTTTCTTTCAGGTTCTCAGACCAAGGAGACTATCCAATGTTTGCTCAAGTGGCTCTGACTTATTTCACTTAAGAGAATGGCCTCTAGTTTTATCCATTTACCCATATTTTAGTCTCCTTTTATAAAGTGATAATTCAAACATGTTAGGACTCCATACTTATGACCACTCTGTTTCTGTTTCCCTCCATGACTACACTGTAAGAGCACCAACAAGAAGGTGACAATCTATGAGCTGGGGAGAGAGCCTTTGTCAGAAATGAAATCAGGGGGCCAGGGAGATAGCTCAGGAGAATAAGGCTCCCATGACAAGCACAAGGGCCTGAGTTCAATCCCAAGTTCTGCCAAAGAAAAGAAAAGAAATGAAAAATGTTAGTAAATGCTAGCTTACACATTTAGGGGGCTGGGGAGATAGTTCAGTAGAATAAGTGCTTGCCTGGTAAGCACAAGATCCTGAGTTCCATCCCTAGTACTGAAAAAAAAAATCAAATCAGCCACAGTTTGGACTTTCTGGTTCCTGGAACTGTGAGAAATGTATTTGTGTTGTTTCAGTCAATCAGTTTGTTGTGCCTCATCACAGTTGAACAACATTAATCCCTGATCTACAGGATGCAACTTAGTACCCTTTGGCCCATATCTGACTGAGCTGAACCTGTATTGTATGTGTCCACAAGAAAGCATGGAAACTGAATCAGATACTGACTTATACCCAAGAACGCTATGTGTGTCTCTTGGAGCACAGATTTTGGCTTTTGGTTTCCTGTGTCATTTCCCTTGGTCCCTTAATTGGACTTTCAGTGTTTATTTTATTTCTCATATTTTTCTTCATCACTTTTATAATAAAACAGTATAGATCACAGTACTTAGCAAATGTATCAAATTTCTGTAAGTAAAAGTACGATTTTCTGAAAAAGATACAAACGATTTTGAGGCTCACAATCTCTTTTCCTTTACCTTCAAGATTAAATAGCTATCACCTTTTAAAGAAAAGTCCTATACCCAGAAGCATGAGATAATTAAGTTAATTAAAATTTAAGAAAAACAAGGAAATACATAACTGAATAATCTGATTTATGGAGAAGAAAGGAATTAGAGTAAGAATATTTGAATGTCAAGATTGACTTAGCTGTTCCTTATTAAGTAAATTTCAAAGGACAGTTTTCCTTCCTCACAGCCCCATTTTCCATCTGTTGGGCCGTAGAATGTCAGCATGCTTGTGATTCCTGTGATTCATCCTCACCTTGCCAGCTCTGTCACAGCACCAAGGGCCGTGAGACTGATCATTCGCGAGGTGGACCCAGGTGGGGAGAGAAGTCTGTGGCTTTCCTGCATAATTCAAATGCCAGACCCAGCCAACATCAGTGCATTTGCCAGCAGTGGCCTTGTGGAGAATTATCAAATGCTGAACATTTATTCTCATAGATTTTTTTTCCTCATTATTTTCAGCCTCACTGCACTTTTTGTTTTAAAAAGTGTTTTGGAACACTTTCTATTACTAAAACTTTGACAGTATTGGTGATGTTTCTCCCTCATCCTGTGATTTAATACAGAATTAGCCTCTTTCCAGAGCATTTACATATTGCAGATGTGCGAGCTGTTTTCTTTCATTCCAAGATCAGTTTTTCTCCCTCAGATATAATGGCCCAAAGAACCATTTCTTCTAAATTTATTTGGTTCTATTATCACGACGGCAATAAATTGTGAAATAAAATTCTATGTTCAATATAATCCTAAGGAAGGGATCTTTCATCATTGTAAGATGAGCCAAATGGTGGAATTCAGAGGCGGCAGATGAGTAAATGCTATTGAGGGCATAATGAAGACTTCGTCAGTGAATTTGGATTTGGACCCTAAGTGGCTTTTCTGCTGAAAGGCAGTATGGAGGGGCCCTATTACTGGAGACGGACCAGTGTGTGAGCCAAAGTCATGGGCCATACTCAGAGATAATAGCGTGATCGGCAGTTGAACCATGCAGCATTAACTTTAGGGGCAAGTGAGATAGCTCAGCAGTCTGAAGCATGCGCTTGCACAAACTTAGGCAGGTGCAGGGGACTGTGGCTTGATCCCTGGCACCACATGCTGCACCAGTGCTGCCCTCAGGGCAGGTTGAGCCAGCCTCCCCCAACCCCAAATAAGTACATTGATTCTAAAACCTACTGAGTGTCTCTTTGGAGATGTTGAAAGTACTTGGAACTTGATAGAGATATTATTTGCATAACAATGTAAGTGAACTAAATAACACTCAATTGTTCATTGTACAAAGGTTAATTTAACAGTCTATGAATCTTTAATAAGGAGTAAAAAAGGAATGAAATGACCATAAATGGCAGGTTCTATATGAATTTCTAGTTAGTCTGTTCAACTTTCGGTAGTCCTTACAGTCACTAGAGGCGAAAGAGCTCACATGATTAACAAAACAAATGCTCACAAAGAAATAATACAGAGAACACAGGGGACTGAACTGAATGGCAATGCAAATGAGGTGGAGAGACCAACTGCGTTGTTTTGTTTTGTTTTAATCAACTAGTTTGTGGTTTAAAACTAAAAGCTTTCTTTGAACAGTCTTTTGAGGAAATTTCTAAACATGAAGTTGGAGAAAATAGATTAATGAATTGCACTTACAAATCACCCACCTTCAATTATTTTTAACATTTTATTAAATTGATCGCATCTTGTACTCCACCCCGATTTACCTTTCTGCAGATTTGGCTTCACTTTGGCTCCAGGGTGCTCTAAATGAATCCGAGGCATCATGTTGAAACTCTGCATGGTTTAATGAAGTCCCCAAAGAGGAGACAGTGTCCAAACAACATTAGCACAAACCTTTGTTTTCAATGAACTAACAGAAATTATCTGTATGACTATCTTAAGTGTCCTGTGTGTGTGTGTGTGTGTGTGTGTGTGTGTGTGTGTGTGTGTGTATGTGTATTTCTTCTGTATTTTAGGGAAGGGTCTACAGTGTGTTCAGGGTCTCACCACCAGATCAGACTCATAGTGATTCTCCTATTTACAGCATCCCAAAATCTGAGATTACAGGAATGCACCGCCATGCCGTCTCAATCAATGTCTCAGCGTGCCCCAGGGGCAGGGCCAGCATGGCAGGCCTGGGAATCGAATCCTCAGTTCCTGTACCTGCTTGTAGGCATTTTAATCCACTAAGCTATCTGGCCAGCCCTTCGTTCCTCTTTTCTTTTGCACTTGTGTGAACATATTATCTTACTAGTGTGAGAAGCTAAATGAAGAACTGAGATGTAAAATGAAAAATCTTGAAAACTGAGAAGAAACTATACAAAAATATATTTTAAAATTATGGTATTTTTTTGTCTTCTTTCTACCTTTTACCTATCCTATCTCAAAAGAATTTCACTAGAAGCAAACAAGAAATAAACTCCAGAATATATGTTAAACTATAAGCACATTTTCCTTCCTTTTCTTCTTTCTAGAGAAAACAAACCTGATAGGAATAAGAACAAATTCTTAATATTGATCATGTCAAGCATAGTTATGAATACTTCAGTTATCTAATAAGATCTGAAAAAAGAGCCTTACATTGTATTTAATTAATATTTTAAAAAATATTTTTAAAAGAATAATAAAAACAGTAAACATGATACAAAATTTCAAAACAGGATGATAGGAAATTAATAATGGTTATTATATTGCATATTGCTATCCTCAAAGTAGTTGCTCAGATTGCTAGATATAGTCATGTAAGATTTTAAAAGTATCTTTATATTTTTTAATGTATCAGTACAGGGTCTACAGGGTCTCACTACATGTAACAGATTCATAGTGATCCTTCTGTGTTCAGCCTCCCAAGGGCTGGGATTATAGGCATGCATCACCACACCCTGTTTCAGTTCTCCTCTCAGTGCACCCCTGCAGGCAGGGCCTGCACAGCACAACAGGGGATCACGCCCCTGGCCCCTGCATCAGCCTAAGCAGGTGCTTTAGTTCACTGAGCTCTCTGGCTGGTCCCTTTATTCTATAACAATATTTGGATTTTTTTTTTTTTTTCTGCAGAACCGGGGATTAAACTCAGGCCCTTGCTCTTTCCTGGGAAGTGCTTATTCCACTGAGCCATCTCCCCGGCCCCTAGATCATTTTTTTTTATGTGAGATTACAGGAATGCACCGCCATGCCGTCTCAATTTGTTGGGAAAATTGTATTTTTGGGAAAAATGTATCATTTGTGAGTCTGAGTGCCCGCTGGCAAATCATCTTACCGCAGGCCAGTGGAAACTCCTTCAAGTTGCATTCTGTTTCCTACTGACACTAAGACTTATGGTGGATAGCTAACTGGTGGTCCATTTCTGACACCCAGCTGCATTGAACTAGCATGGTGTTCGGTGTAGAAGGCCCACCTCAGGATTGTTGCCAGCAGCATAAGAAGCAGAATAGGAGAAGCTGCCAAAAAAGGTTCAATAAAGCTGTTTGCATGGCTTTTGGACCTGTTGGAAGCTTCTGGCTCTCTTGCGCTGCTCTGGTGGAGGACCTTGTCATGCTGGTTTCCCTGGAGAACTCTGAAGGAGCTCTGGTCCTCGTCTTGAGCATCACTTCCTGGCTCCAAGTGGGGGCGGGGATGGGACACTGCTCAGCCTCAGGGAGAAGTTTGTCACATTGGCTTTCCTGATGGGAACTCAGCTTTCCTCATCTCTGGAGCAGCTCAGGACCTCACTATTGCTGAGGATGGCTTTGGTACTTTTGGGAGAGCTCTTGTGCTTACCTTGAGCACTGCTTCCTAGCCACAGTTCAGATCCCTCAGCCTGCTAGCACAGATCCTTCATTCTACTAGCATAGAGTTTCTAGCTTCCACTCTGGCCTTTGGACCTTTACAGCGGAGATCAATGAAGCGGACCTGCGTGAGACTTGGCTGTGGGCTCTAGGCCCCCAGCTGGACCCATGAGAGACAATTTTTTGAGATCTAGGCCCCCAGCTAGATTCTTTAGTGTTTAGTGTGTGGATAGGTTTCTTGCACTTGTATATAATTCTTTCGGTGATTTATTATAAAATACTATAAAATATGTCTTGTATTATATTATTTCCCTTGCAAAAAAAAAGAACCCTGACACGTGACAACTATGTTGAAAGACAATAATCTCAGGGCCAGAGCACTCACTCTTGTCACTCGTGCTCAGCATTCTCAGAGGACAGGACTAAGTACATGTTCTTCATAAGAAAAAAAAGTACATGAATTGATAGTGATACTTAAAATCAAACTTAAAATAGCACTTTCACTTAATTTCCTGTGCTGTGTTTTTATATTTATTGTCCCATACTTACAATATTATTTTTAACTTAGTGAAATTACTTATTTAAATAGTTTTGAAGTAGCTATAATGTTTTTACCAACAAAAAGACTACTGAAAGTAGCTGCATTTTCTCTACCAGGACTCATCTCAGTACTCCTTTCTTTGACTCAGCTTGCTAATGTGTCGGTGCTTTCTGGTTTTATTTGTGAATGTCTGTCAAAACTGTCTCTCCATGTCTGTACCTTGTGTCATCACCCTAAGTCAGTTTATCAATTCTTCAAATCAAATTATTGCAGCAGTTTCATAATCTGTCTCTCTTCTTCCCAATCTTTTCACCCCACGGGTCTTTGCATTTCTGTCAGAGACGTGTTTCTAAAACATAGATTTAATGAAAACAAATGATCAAAAATAAACCAAACTTCAATGCCTCCTTATCATCAGCTTGATGGAACACAGATGTCTTTCCCTACAGGTTAGAGCCCTCCTCCACAGGGGGCCTAAAAGCATCACTCTCACAGTGTCCAGCTTTTAGAACTCCTGTTAGGAGCTTTGCCCTTGTGGAGACAGAGGTCAGTGCCCCTGTGTATTCACCAGAGGGTCTGATACATAGAAGAGATAGCAAAAGGCACTAATATCACAGAAAATAATTGAAAAATATCTAATTTGATCTCTTATTCTCTTTTCTTATATTTAACTCTCTTGTTGGCCTCTTTTCTATTTTTTTCTCCTCTTTGGCCTTCTTTTTAAACATATTTAATCTCACTGACTCCTCTGAAACTGTTTCAATATGTTAAAGTGGGAAGTTTACTTTTTATCTATTTCCTACATGAAATAATTTATTCTTGCCCCACTCACACTTTGACACTTAGATGTGCAAAACCATCAGTCTGTGGCGCAGCAATGAAATCCTACTAATAGGCATTATTGTCTCTACAGTTTAGTAGTCCTATTTCAGAATTTAAATTTGTATCCTTGCATTTCACCCTCTTTTTATGGCTTATTTATATTTAATGTTCTTAGTTTCTCAGAATCAAAGAATCTCTCTCTTTTTAAAAATCTATTTAGGACAAGGTCTACAGGGTCTCACTACGTAGATTGGACTCGCAGTGATCCTCCTGTTTTGAGCCTCCCAAGCACTGGAATTACAGGTGTGCACCACCATGACTGGTCTGAATCATAGTCTCTTTGCACCCCTGATGCAGGGCTGGTACGGCAAGCTAGGGGATTGAACCCCAGCCACTGAACTCTGCCTAAGCAGGCACTTTAGTCCCCTGAGCTATCTTGCCAGCCCTCAAGGAGTCTGTTTTTAAATTTTTAAATATAAGTTTATCTCAAATTGTTTCTACTATGCTTTATTCAAAGATTACTATACACTCCAGTGGGATAGAACTCATTTATTTTCTGCCTTTTACTTCTATAACATTAAGACTTCTCTAACTAGATTGAATTTTATTATTTCTACTAACTGATATTCTCTGATCATCATTCAAAATACTGCTTATATCCAATATTTTTCATAAGTTTTACCTGTTCTGATTTCAGTCTAGTACTTCTTAGAATTCCAGGAATCTGTGTGAACCCTAGTTTAGCCATTTTTGTTAACATGCAGTGTTTGTCTATGTCTATGTATCTTTGTCTGGAAATGCATTTGCCTGTCTCATTAGAGCCTTCCTTACATCTTCCTTATTAGAGTGCAGAAAATCCTTTTGTACTTACATAAAGGTTACCCAGAAATTTGATAAATTATAAATTGAAACAAGGCAACCTATTATTACTCTGATTTTAAAACATAACATCATCTTTATTCTCATTATGTCTTCTTAAATTAAAAAAATGAATAACATACAAGATAAGACAGTCGATGTTACTGAGAACTCCATGTATTTATAAACCTTCTCTCTAGGAAAGCAGCTCATTTCCAGTATTTTATAACCACTTGCATATTTCCTTGTGTTGCCTCAGTGAAGTAAGAAAATGACTATTTCCTGTATTTCATCTATGTTCATGTCTGGACTGTTTAACTCTTATCTTGTTCTGTCTATTTGTCGACACACCATTTAAAATTAGTGTGACTAGTGACAGTTCCTGAAAATGTCCCATTGCAAAAGAAAAGTTTATGTATTGGAAAAAATGTGTTCCAACCAATAAACTACAGATATGCATTATAGAACTGAATCTTATTGAATTGTCAGTGAAGTGTCCTTGTGCAGGTGGGTGGGTGCATCCTTAGGCATTATCATTCAAGTCAGGCACTCAGAGAAAATAAAATAAAACAGAACCAGTTGGTACCTGAGAAAATGTGGGCTGTATACAGATGTGCAAAAAACACACATAAAGTAAACTGTTAATAAATGTAATTATTCTACTACATTTCCCTTGCAAGTCATTTCCTTGGGGAACTATGGAAAAGCCAGATGCTAATCTGGGAATTGTCCCAAAATTATTCTTCTGAAAAATATTAACATTCTATTTCAAGAGGTTTCGCTTGGGATTATACTGAAACTCAGCTCTCGACAATCATAAATGTTTACAAGCAGCAACAAATTGGAGCAAAAGTTATGAGTTGAGGGTAAGCATTTTACAATGGATTGGAAGCATTATGAACTATGAAATTGTCTTTACAAATGATGGTACGTCTCATGGCACTGATAGAAGTCTTCCTGCTGCTGGTGGTTTAGGTACAAGACAGGCACAGGGTGTCCTTTCTGGGGCAGGGTGCTACAGGGCTTCCCTTCTGGAAGAACTGGTGATTGCCACTATGGCTGTGCACTGCAGATTCCCCAAGCAGAGGTCACGGCGCCCTCTCCTCTACCTGCCATGTAGTAATGGAACCTTTGAATTGAAAAGTGACGGAAATAGGATACCATTTCTCTTGTCCTGTTAAACAGAGAAGAATTCTCTGTGAGTAAAGCACTAGGATGGTAAAAGCTGAGAAGAGGCAAAGCTGAAACATACCTGTTTATAAAGTTCAGTGCTCGGTGTTTTTTTTTTTTTTTTTTCTTGTGAAAGCAATCGCAGCATCTGACTTGGTACCCTGACTGGGCAAGAACTTAGTAATGCTTCTGTGCATTAGATTTCCAGTTCTGAACGAAGACTTACGAAATGGAATAAAATGGTAACATGACGCTCCAGTGCTGGGAGAGATTCAGAAGTGAAACTTTTAAAGTACTGGGATGTAAGACTTCTGGTGTCAGTGGCCTCATGCATTCAATCCCAACCTGTGCTGTACAGGACAGGAGGGCATAGTATGGTTTAACTATGCACCAAAGGGTCAGGGCTAGGCATTATGATGTCTGCAGTGTGGGATATGCTGATATCTAACCCTTTCTTCCACCATGAGAAAGAAATAGGATGAATAATAACCTTATAAAAACAATTTTACAAAGCTTGTAGAAAATGAACTACCTGGTTCTTGTTAAGAACTAATCACTCACCAAATTGACTTGTTTTTTTGTGTTACCCAGTGGTTTGGGGAACAAAAGCATTACTTAAATATATTTATAAAATATAGTGTTGAGGTGAAAAAATAAATTTAATGAGTAGTTTTGATTTGAAGAACACAGAGCCTCATTTTGCCATGTGGCAATTTAACCATGTCTGACCCTGGAACCATTCTTGAAAGCATGTGGAGAGCACTAACCGGCGAAGGAGGCCAGTCCTGGATAACTAGGAGGAGGAGGACTGTGCACCCTCAAAAAGAGTTCAGGCTTCAATGAGACTTGACCTAGTATTCAACTCCTCCTGTGCAGCAGGTAAGATGAAGAGGTCTAAATTCAAGATATTTTTAAATGCCTCTTTAAACTCAGTCAAAATGTTCAAAATTTGCTCAAACTGGAAATACAGTGCAGCCTCTGGACCAGGCCACACCCAGGAGGCCCACTGATCAGATGGAGCTCCCAGCTGCATGAAGAAGAACAGCGGCTCAGCGTGGTGCAAGAACTGATGCCAGTGCTTCGTGAACCACCGGGCCCCAGCACGTAGTTGCTCCAAACCAACCTGCTATGAGCATGCTGCTGACTTACATGCATGCACTCCTCACTGTTCTGGTCCTCATGAGCAGTGGCCTCCTCCACTAGCTGTGACTGCCAGGAAAAGTTAACAGCATGAATTTGTGGAATTGGCCTCTGTGCTCTTCATTGTTTCCTCAGCGTTTCACATTGTGTCATAGAAAGACAGCCGCTTAAGGACAGTGGCACACCATTTTCACATGTGTGATAGGGTGGGTTATCTGCTTTTCATTGCTGTTTTTTATGCTCCATGGTGAAATCTCTGAGAACTTGGACCACTGGCAGCTCACAAGCCCTGGCTTATCTGGCTTATGACAGCTGGAGGAACCAGGCACGGACTTCTCCATCATGAAAAGTATGGCACGTTTGCGCTCTTTTTTTGTTTCACAGTAGGATTTTCTCCAGACAGTGGTGACACCAATGAACAACCCCAACGGGCTTCACAAACTTCTCTAGAAAGGATCAATTTATTGCTTGGGAGTTTTGCTCCTCAAGAACAGCAGCATCAGTCCACATGTCCATGCCATCTGTTGGTGACGAGGCAGCCTCAGTTCATTACTACCCCATTTGGCTACACCTTTACAAAGCCCCATGGACTTCATGTGCCACCTATAACCAGTCTGTTCGAGGTCTCCAAATACTATTATCTTAGTTATGGTACTTGGTGTGGGGTAAGAACTGAACATTGTATGGGAGGGGAAGCAACTGTACTGATTTCCCTTACATCTTCTGAAAATAATTATTGTGAAAGTGAAATACCTCTGTTCTGGGATTTTTCCCTCTTGCACAGCAAACAAATAAGATAGAGAATTAAGTATTCATTTCATCCCACTGCAATGCAGGATTTCGGACAGATTTAGTCAGCTAATATTTACAAACCAGAATGCTGTATCTTAATTTTATAGATGTTTCTACATGATTTTTCTGTTACTGGATGAGATTGCAAGAGTCAGTGCAATAAAAAACTTCCTTTTTAAGAAACAAAAATATTTCTGTCATGTTCCCACTCACCTTGAAAAGAATCATGAACAGAGCTTACACTACTCTCTGCCATGCTTCATTTTGGCATAATGTGGTGATTTTTTAAAAAATAGAAACCAGTTTTTTGTAATTTTTTTAAAAAAATATTTCATTGGAGTACATCTCTGCAGTCTCTCATTCATGTTCTGAATTTTTATAGCAATCAACATTCCACAATAAACACATTCTATGTCTTCTGATGGTTTTATTAAATGTGAAGAAATTACCAATTTTTACTGTTGTTTTCTGAACTGTCCTGCCAACCTCTAACTCTGAATTCAGTGCTGCTTTGGGCTATATATTGGACCCTGTTTGTCCGATTTGGACCCAGATGGAAAAATACTTGGTATCATTCACTTTTTCAAAAGGTCCAACTTTTCTCTAAGACTTTTCCACAATTTCTTCAGGGTCTCTTTCAATAGTGGATGAATTTGCCAACTGTATTACAGTAGTCTTTTTGGGGCGGGCACCTGCTCAGCATTATGAATCAGTGAGTCATTGTTTTCTGCCTGTTTGGTCCCCAGTGGTGAAGTCATTGTCACTTTATTGTACCTGTTTGATATTCACTTTGAATTATAAAGCTAGCTGCATAAATTCATATTCTTGAATCTTGCTGTATATTGCTTTTTGATTTTAATTTGTTTCATCACAGAAAAATGTTTGAAGCAATGACAAGTAGAAACTTATGCCTGTGGTCCATGCATCAAATCCTGATTCAGTGGAGTGGTATTTATATATGCATATGTAATTTTTTTTCTTTTCCTTCATTGTCTCATATTAAGATTAATATGTTAGTTGCTTTATTGGTGTTTCATAAATGAAATGGCCTTGCCTTTACATCAGAAGTTATTTGATCTACACCATATAGGCTGTTTTCCTAGTAATGGGCTTGCTCCCTGGAATTGACAGTTAACAATGAGCTTATTAACTAATAATTTACATTCATGACACTTTAAAAGAGAATTTGTTTGATGTGCACATTTAGAACAATTTTTGATAAGATATAGGGAAATGGAGATCAGAAGACAAGAGATTTCCTAGTAGATTTTTTTTAAGAATACAAAATAGTAAAAAAAAATAAAAATAATACAAAATTTCTAGACAAGAAAAGACCAGAAGAAATGAAAAGCAAGTTATTAGTGATAAGACTAATCACACAACTCATACACACTACTATGAATATCTAAATGCCTGTTGTTTTATTGCTTCTGTTTTACTTTTAATATGTCAACTTTTTGTGGATTCGCTGAAAGTGTGCTCAAAAGTAACACTGTCAAAAATCACTAAAACATATGTAAAATATTGTGCTATAGACTAAAATAAAATTGTTGCTTGGATTTAAAAATAAAAATAAAATACTCAAATATTGTTAATATTAAGATCCAGAGTCTCAGGGCTGGGGAGATGGCTCAGTGGAATAAGCGCTTCCCTGGAGAGCACAAGAGCCTGAGTTCAATCCCCAGTTCTACCAAAAAAAAAAAAAAGATCCAGAGTCTGCCCTTTTATGCTGTATAGAAAGAACTACTTTAGAATTTGACCCACAAGTACAATACTAATGTATATATATATATATATATATATATATATATATATATATATATATTCATTTGGTGCAGGGTCTCACTGCATACTCATTTTATAATGATCACTGGGATTCCAGGCATCATCCACCACACCTGTTCTTGTAGCCCACCCAATGCATGTGGGGGTGGAGCTGGTGTGGAATGTGGTGCTGGGATCAAAACTGAGTCCTTACACTTGCCTAAGCAGGCCTTTATTCTGCTGAGCTATCTCACTGGTCCTTCCTTATGAATCCTTATCCCCTAAGAAACTATGTGTGCTTAAAGGAAGGACCTGGTTTGTATTTCTTTGTATCCTCAACCTTGAGCTAGTGAGTGGTCCTTACAACGTATGTTGAGTTAGGACTGACTCAAGTCTTAGATTTTCACTCTAAGTAGCACAAACACATGCAATAGTAATGCATGACTTATTTTCTTTTATTGTTATAAAATACAATGCAGAGCTGATTTTGGAAGATTACTAATCCTCTTCACCTTTACATGACTTGTAAAATTCTTACCTGAGATCTTCAATGTGAAAAATACTCATACGCACATGAATTGAAGTATTGTAACTCTCTGGGTTGGAGGAAACTACAGAGCCTTCCTGAGGATAGCTAAAGCAGAGGACAATTGGACTGAGGTCCTTAGGAGGCTCTGAGCATCAAGAGCACACTCATGGAAGGAGAGAGAATATGTGATGATATCAATTCTCAGTTCAGTTTCTGCAGATTTTGTTTAAGAGTTTTGTCTTACATATATGATAGCAGTTGAAGAAATTGAATTTATATTAGAATAAAAACATGTTTAGAAACATAATTGAGAAAATTTGAGTATAAGGCATGATAAAAATATGGCATGTACATAAATTAAAATAAATAAAATAATTTATTATATTAAAAGACACACTGACTTTAATCCCCTTTTAAGTAGGTCCCTTGCTTTGAACTCACTTATGCCAAAATTCTTGTCAGTTTCTGAAGTTTTTTTTTTTTTTTTGTTTTTTTTTT
>PVKA01027545.1:0-30400 GCA_004027165.1 Ctenomys sociabilis
CTACTTTCTCTTAGTTCAATGAGAAGAAAGATTTGTACTAATAGTGCTTAGACAGGATATTACTGTGTCTTGTACTATGAATGACTACTATGAAGACAAGAATATGCAATGCATTAATTAATATAACTGTCCTACTAACCTGTTTTGAAACTGTCCCATTGCTATTTCTTTCTCAATAAAATAAATTTTAAAAAAGAATTTTTTTGTGTTTTGATGTTCAAGAAAGCTTATGCCTTTCTGTCCTTTTTTTTTTTTTTTTTTTTTTTTTTTTTTTTTTTTTTTTTTTTTTTTTTTTTTTTTTTTTTTTTTTTTTTTTTTTTTTTTTTTTTTTTTTTTTTTTTTTTTTTTTTTTTTTTTTTTTTTTTTTTTTTTGAGAGGGTACTGGAGATTAAGCTCAGGACACTGCACTTGCTAGGCAGGAGCTTGTCCCGCTGAGCACTGGAGCTCCATTCAACAAGTAGTTATTGAGCAGCTATTATGGGTCCAGATCTTTACTGAGACCTCTACTACAATGGATGAAAAACAAGCATTTGTGGTGATTCTATTTAAGAACGAAATGAAGGAGGATATAGACTATGTATTGAGAAAATGAGTTGGGGGCGAAGACTTGAAGTAGGAGAGGGGATTAAACAAGCAGTTACAAGGAAAAAATGTGAGAGGTGAAGAAAATGGGGAGGGGTTACAGGGACTGAGTTTGAATGTGCTGTGCGTGTTCAGCAGAAGAGCAAGCAGCCTCATACACCTACATCAGCCTAAGAGGGCAGCAGACAGAACATAACAATTAGTATTAAAGAAGGCAGAGAAAATGAAGCCTTATAATCACCGTGATGGCTTAGCAAATTGTAGTAGTTTAAAAAAAAATTGTGACTTCTCTGGAGTTATGTCTTAAAAGAATCTTTCAGACTGTTGTGTTAACAACAGATTTTTAGAGGATAAATGTACAGCGGAGAAAACCTACTAAAGATTAAAGCAGTCATCTTGGAAAAATAGGGAAATACCCCAAATTATAAAACAATAGAAATCAAATCATTATTTAAATACAGACACATTTCAGATTTTCTACTAGTTTTCTCATTAAGGTGCTTCTTTAAATACGAAATAAAGGCTGGCCAAATAGCTCAGCTGACTACAGCACTTGCTCAGACAGGCGTAGGGCCTGGGTTTGCTCCCTGCTGTGCTGTGCTGGACCCACCCCTGGGTGCTCTGAGACTGACTGAGACGGGGCGTAGTGGAGCACGCTTGGAATCCCAGTGCTCGGGAGGCTGAAAACAGGAGGATCACTATGAGTCTGATTGGCATAGTGAGACCCTGCAGTTCCTGTACTAAAATGCATTTAAAAAATTTAAATACACAGTGAAATTTACATCCTTTTTGCAGAGGGAATACAAAATGTTGTTTTTTAACATAAGCTTTTCTACCTGACATTAAAACATTTGTGTATGTGCTATAATACTTTTTCTTAAGTTAGTACAGTTTTGGTTTCTTAGCTGACCACTTTAGTGTCTATATTTTTAGTGTGTTTTGAAATATACATTTATCCACTTTCTAAGAAAATGAATTTTATGTACATGTATGTATGTATGTATGTATGAATGTATGTATGTATTTTTGGGCTACCAGGGATTGAACTTGGGACCCTGCGCTTGCCAGGCAAGTGCTTATTCTATTGAGCTATCTCCCTGGACCGTATTTAGTATTTTAGGACAGGATCTACCAGGTAGATTGGACTCGTAGTGAACCTCTTGCTTTTAGCCTCTCAAGCGCTGAGATCACAGGCGTGTGTCACCATGCTCAGTCTCAATCACGTTCCCAGCACACAGGACTCCCCAGCCGCTTTGCTCTGCCTAAGCAGGCCATTTAGACCCTGAACTTTCAGGCAGGCCTTGAGATATCTCTTTAATGTGTGTGTTGGTTGAATTTCTGCGTTAGTATATAGGAAAGTCAGGTGATTCACCTAATCTATTAGTAGTGGCTGGCTTCATCTTTCTAGTGAAATGACTTCCAAGGCATGCCGAGTTCACGGGGGGAAAGTTCAGGCTTGGAATACTACTCGTAAGTATAAAGTAGGCTTGAGCTAGCACATTTTGTGTAAATGCCCAGAAAATACACAAACAGAATTATTAGACAATAAAATTTTTGCTCTAAAACTTTGGAATTGTATATTTTATAGTCTACAAGTTGAAAATGAAATTTATATTGAATGATGTCAATGCCCCAAAGGAAGATGTAAAGTTTTCCATCAGTTTAACTGAAAGATTACATAACTGGGAAGTTGGACTTACACGGATCCACATTACTTGCTTTTACTACAGTTTGTTGCATTATATATTTATAAGAAAAAGCACACCAAATACAATTCTATGCATGCCTAACACTACTTAAACATTTAGCACAAAAGTATAGCAATCATAAGTTGCAGAGCAAAATCTATAATGACTAACTCATAGCCAAGAGAACTAGCCAGAATTGGGTACTGTGAATTAAATGTAATGTGATGACATTTTGTGTTACGTGGGATTTTTACAATGAATAAGAACCATGAAAAGCTTGGTATGGTTTGGATTTCATCCACATGCAGTTTAGATTAACTCTTAACTTTCCATTCTTATTTTCTCATGGGCATTGAAGTGGGGCTCAAAAAAAGGTGATTAAAATATAATGAATGAAAAATGTAGAATAAAATGGGGTGATTTAGTCTGGAAAAGAGAAAGCATGTGATGAGTTGCTTGCTTGTAAGTAGATAATTGCAACTCGATGCCTTCTATTTCCTCAGTGTATAGGATAATAAGTGGAACTCTATAAATTTTCTCTGTAGAATTTTTAACAATGACTTATATACTTAATGTATTTTCAGGTATTTTGTATTTATTAAAAGTCAAGGACTTACTAAGGGATATTTTCATATAACTTCTATTTCTGTGCTACTTTACTTTTCCAAAATTTTCATTCATATAATATTGAATGTAGGGACCGGGGAGATGGTTCAGTGGAATAAGCACTTCCCTGGCAAGGGTAAGGGCCAGAATTTGTTAAGACTATATCACTTTAAAGTTAAGATTGTCAATACTGAGGCTACATTTACCACTCATAGATATTAATATGTTAGTTTTCAAATTTCAAAATTATTTTTCTCATTAAATTTTATAGCAGCTGAAGATTGTCACAAGTTTTACTAAATTGAGATGCTAAGGGAACATAGTTCTAGAAATTAATTATTATGAAAATAGTTACTTTTGATAATGGATGTTTGTTCCCCTGCTTACAAATAAAAAGAGAATTTGGATAGGAAAATGGCTATATATGTATATATGTGGTCCCAAATATTTTATATGAATATAAATCTTTCCCCCACTCCCTCTCCTGTCTTTCTCTCCAGTAATTCCTTCCTTTTGAATAGCTTCTGTCCCTTTTCACAGTGTTTACTGTAACCTTCAGATATTATTTTCTATTTAAGGTTCTTAAACTAAACAGACAATATGATGTTTGCACATGTGGGTCTGATTTATTTTACTTATGAGTATGGTCTCCAGTTGAATCCATTTACTTATAAATGCTTCAAATTTATCATTTTTATAGATGAATAACACTCCATTGTGTAAAAATATCGCATCTTCTTTATCCATTCCTCAGTTGATGGGTATTTGGGTTGTTTTCAAGATTTTGCTGTGACAAATTGTGTTGCTACTAACATGAATGCACATATATCACTCTAGAGTGATATTTTCAATTCTTCCAGAAAAAATACCCAGGGTTGGTGAGTAGTTGTCTTGAATGGGACTTCTAATCCTAGCTCTTCAAGGAATGTACATGCTGATTTCCACAGTGGTTGTACCAGTCTACATTCCCACCAACAGTGAAGAAGCATTCCTTTTTCTCCATAGCCTCTCTAGCATTTGTTATTGCCTGATTTCTTGATCATTTTGGGGTGAGAAATAATCTCACTGTTCTTTTTTGTTTTGCAGAACTGTGGATTGAACTCAGGCTCTTGCACTTGCCAGGCAAGTGCCTATTCTACTGAACCATCAGTCTGGCCCTCACTGTTGTTTAAATTTGCATTTTTGAATGACTAATGAAGTTTAACATTTTTTCATATATTTGTTTTTCATTTGTATTTCTTCATCTGAGAAGTATATATTCATCGCAGCTGTCCATATTTGGATTGAAATTTTTAATTTTGGCAGCCTGAGATTTTTTAAAAGATTATTTATGTGTTCTAGATAGAAGACCTTTGTCAGAGGGACAGTTGGGTATAATTTTTTTCCCAGTTTGTGGATTTTCTTTTTATTCTGTTGGTCATTTATTTTGAAATTTAAAAACTTAAAAAAAAGATGAGATCCTAGTTGTTGATTCTTTGAAGTATTTTCCATGCTGTGTAGGTTTTTGTTTATGAACTCTATCTATCCCTGTTTTCAAGATTTCTAATTACATTTTCTTCCAGGAAATTTAATGTTTCTGTTTAATGTTTAAATCTTTGATCCATTTTGACTGTAGTTTTGTGGGTGGTGATAGATATGGGTCTAATTTTAGACTCTGGCCTGTGGAAAGCCATTATCATTTATTAAAGTGGCTATCTTGCTTCCAGGGAATATATTGGCCCCTTTGTCAAAGATAGCATGGCTGAGTGTGTTTGTCCTTGTGTCTGCACCTTCTAATCTGTTCTATTGATTTTCAAGTCTGTCTTTAAGCCAGTGTCATTGTGACATTACCACAGTAGCTTTGTAGTTTAATTTCAAGTCAGGGATTGTAATGTCTGGTGCCTTTTCTTTGATGTCTACTATTGCTTTTGATATTTTGGGTGTCTTCTGGTTCCAGATGAATTTTATTCTATACATGTGAAGTATGCTAATGGTATCTTAATTGGGATTGATTGAACCTTTATAACAATTTCATGCATATGGCCATTTTCACAATGTTGGTTCTTCATATGCAGAAAAAAGGAGGAATATCTTTCCATTTTCTGAAATTGTCCTCAATGTCTTTTCTCAGATTACTGTAATTTTCACCATAGAGATCTTTTACTTTCTTTGTGATATTGATTTCTAAGTATTTCATTTTTTGGATGTTATTGTGAAAGGTGTGGTTTCCATAATTTTTCCCTTGATGTGTTCCTTGTTTGTGTAAAAAAAGTGCTATTGATTTTTGAATGGTTTGTATCCTGCTACATTACTGAATTTGGTTATTAAATTTTCAAGTGTGAGAGGTTTTCTAAAAAAAGAAGATTGCAGATGTGTTCCTCTAATAGAGGAAATAGCCATTGGCTCATATATGAGATACTGCAACAGCCTTTTGTTTGACTAGAATTCAAACAATGACTTTCTTAGACCTGCTCATTTTAAGTACTCATAAGACAGAACTATTCACTTGCCTATTTCCTTCCTTTGAATCTGTATCTACAATTTATTCTTACTATAGTATGCACATTGGAAAAAAGCATAGTTTCCCTTTAGCTACTGTATTTGTTAAGTCTAAGACTAAGGCACAACAGCTCAAAGTGATACAATGTGTTTCCCTGGAATGTAGTTATATGGAGTTTGATAAATGTTTAAAGCAAAAACAAAAAACCTTGTTATGCATTCAAAAAGTTATCTCATAATCCAATACTTTTTATTATCCCCAGGATATTGTCCTCGGGACACAAACTCAGTTCCTTTTCTATCTTCTTTTTAGTCTTTTCTATCTTCCCAACCATGGGATGCTCACAATTTTCCTTTGGGAAAATGATGTGAATGTTTTTACCATAATTTCTATTTTTTATTGATACTATCATGGTCTTATCTCTGCACTTAACTGCAGGTTAGTCCAGACTGTGAATTTTAGCATAGTGTCTGCATCATTGTAGACAAAGGGCAGAACGGACTTGGTGTACAAGTAGCAGCACGTCACAACTATTCATTTCAAAGTCCCTGTGATTGTGAAAATAATCTCATAAAACAAACACAGAGCAATGGGCAGCAGAAGATGAGAGGACTTTTCTATCAAAATTAAATGCATTTGTCCTTGAGAGTGGTGTAGAGCTGTTGATAGGTTATAATCAAAGCACTGATACAATAACATTTTCACTTTAAAAAGTACATTCTGAATATATGTTGAAAAAGAACAGAAAGTAACAAACTACTTTCAAAGCACTGGCAGGGATCTAGCTGAGAATCTTCCTGAACTGAAGTAAAAGAATTAGCTGTAAGTACAACAGGTCAGATGAAGAGAGAGGTATGAACCAAGGTGATTACATGTATGTTCATTGATGAAACACAAGGGCAGAAAGTTTAGGGGCAAGTAATCAAACTACCGAAAGCTTTTAGGTGGGGAGAGTCACAATTTTTGAATAAAAAGAGGAAGAATTTAGTTGGAAAAAAAGATAAGTGCATTCATTCTGCTAATTATAGAAACTGTGAAGCTGTACTCAGGCAAAAAAATTTTTTTATATAAAACTGTAGAAGGGGATCCTCAGCCAAACCAAAATTTAAGACAGTCAGAGAAAATAGAAACAATATATATCGTCAGCTTTTCCCTAATAATAATCAATCAAGTTTATCTCAATCCAACTTACCAAGTATTTCGCAGAAATTACCATTTAACTGATTTTGCATGTTGATCATTCATAATAAGTGTACTAAAATATTGCCCATGGCATATCTGTAGTTTATAGCACTTTAATTTGTAGGAATATGGAAAAAATTAGTTTTTTAGTGAAGTGCTGAAAAAATAATATTGATACTTTCAAGTTTGAAGTTGGGTGAAGTAGGAAGAGAAGCATGGAAGTCTGGTGTGTACTTCAGTAGAGAGTATCAGGCCCTGGGAGACCCAAAAGTGGGGAAGTACCGAAGATTCAGCAATAAGGGCTCATTTGATAGCATCCGTGAGATAAGTTTGATTAGGGAAGTTAGGGAAAAAGCTGGATTGGAGAGTCCTGAAGGGAGATTAGGGTGAGAACTTTACATTTGAAGGATAAAACACTAGTTTTAGAAGTTTGCTTATAAAGTAAACTAAATAACTATAAGGAACAATGAATTTTGAAAATTTGTGGATGTTTCAATTAAATAAAGGAGCATTGTTTGGAGAAGAAAGTCAAATGTACAGTACAGTGTATTAGTTGGGAGGAGGAGAGTGGGAGCATCCCAGAGAGGAGATACAGACACTGCTAAGGGGAAATCCCTTTGTCCTGTGAACAGTAATGAAGCAGAAAAGCATGGGCACAGCTGCAAGGTTTTAAAAGTTATTATTTGACATTATTGTTTTTAAGTTATTTCTCATAAGACATGTAGAAAATGTTACAATTTGGGGCTGTTGACTTCATTTATTTATTTATTTTTGTCTTTTTGAGACAGGTTCTCACTGTGCATTTTAGGCTGGCCTTAAGCTCACTTTGTAGCTCAGGCTGGGCTTGAACTCACAACAATCCTCCTGCCTCAGCCTCCCAAGTGCTTGGATTACAGGCATGTGCCACCAGACCCGGCAGGGCTGTGGACTTTAAAACAGAATTTTCCTGACACTTTTTGATTGTTGAATAGTACAAGAGGTTTCACTGACTACAATGCAAACAAAAGCATTATATTATAGCAACTTAAGAGTATAGAAAACCCTCACATAGCAAAGATTAAGGAAAAAATGCAGCTGGGAGGAAAGATGAGTTTGATTTGCTTTGGGCCTTGGTTTCTCTGAGTTTACTTAGAATGAAGTCCTTCATGTCTCTACTACCGTCCACCATCAGGGGCTTCCTAGCAACTACTGTCTCTGCCAGAAGTCAGAGTGTACATTCATTGATTCTAAAGCCTTTTCTATCATTTTTACTTGGGGTGCAGCAAATATCTTAAAACATTATGCAGCATAAGTCAACTTCAACATTTAAATGGCTTGATAATGTTTTACATTTTTTAACAAAAGAATTTGATGCAAATAAATATGTCTGATCCCCTTAAAATTTTGTGACACAAGCACATTTTTCTACTCTTATTAGTTTTCTGGCAAGTGTATGCCAGTATTCAACTCCTGAGCAATGTTTTTATTTTCCAAGATTGTTGATCCTTATTCATAGCAATGCATTCTGGTTATATGTCTATGACATTCTCTTCCCTCTCTGGATGCAAATTTTACTTAATTTTTTTTGTTTCCTCATTACTTTTCTACTAGTTCTGTACTGCCTATTCTTATCAAACAGCTTGAATATTTGACATTTATTTATACTCACAAAAGACAGACATGGTTGAAACATATTAATGGAAAAATATGTTTATTTACTGAGTAATATTTCTTGTTTTTTCTCATAAAAGTAACAGCAATGATAAAGTATCCCATTGGCAGAGGAGATGGATCAGTGGAATAAGTGTTTCTCTGGCAAGCACAAGGACCTCAGTTAAATCCCTGGTTCTGCCAAAAAAAATAAAGTATCCCATTATTACGAGGTTGTAAGAGTGAGGGACCATGCTATTTGAAAATATTTTTTGGGAAGAATGAGAAGCATATATTCTATGATGACATTGCAACTTGATGTGCCATCAAGGATAGAGATTATTTATAATTCTTCTTTGCACTGTAAGATTCCAAAATTATCAGCTTAGCTCTAGATCAAATGCTGGCTTCAACATGTCTGATTGATTATAGAGGCTTATAACTCTTCATTAATATTCTAACCAAGTTATCACACCACCACCACCTCAAGTTTAGCTTTCTAAGATGTAGAGTGAATTGGAATTGCTCTGCAGAGTTCCTTTTATTTGCCCATATTGAGTTGGAAGTTTAGGAAACATTGTTGGATTAGACCATCAGTAAAACTCCATAGGATTCTATTTTACAGAATTTTGTCAATTTTCAAACAATATACTTTATAATACATTATAATCCATTTTATAATACACTTAGGTAAAAAAAAAATCTTTCATTGTTCAGCTTTCCCACTGTTGAAACATAACATCCAACCACCTGTAAATTAAAAGAGGAGAAGCTTAATTCAGCTCATGGTCAGCTGTTTCTGAAACAGAAACATGGCAGAAAGGTGTTAGGGAACAAAGTTTGTAGAGTCAGGAAGTGAGAGGAGGATGGTGCCAGAGAGGGAAGGACAGGCCCATACATAGTGCCCATAGACAGAAGTCATGTCTCTATGCAACACTTATGCACACCCAGAAATGTGTGTCACTAATCTGCAAGACCTTTCTTAATCCAATCAAGGTAACATCAGGATTAGCAATTACAGTGCTCCTCCATCATCCTAGCAGCATCATGCTAGGGCTCTCAATTTCTTCTTGTAGATCCCTATTTCTGCATGGTACTGTTTTCCTTGTGCCTTGAGGCTCTTGAATGTTTCTTACAGACCTGCCATCTGAAGGTGATAAATCTTTTTTTACTTTTGTAGGTCTGAAGTTATCTTTCTTACAACTACATAATATGAATGCACTTTCACCAGTCTTCCAATTATGGTTTGCCTATATGCCTTTCTTTAAAACCATTGTTATACTTTTGTTAACACATTAAAAATCCATAGTCACCATTAGACTTGCTTCTCCATGCATTGTTTATCTGGATGCTTCTGTGATTTCCTAGTTTTCTACAATTAGATTATGATGTTTCTTGGTATGGTTTTCTTCAGGTTTCTTCTGATAGGGTTTTGTTGAGATTCCCCAATTTGACAATGCCTTTTAATTTGATTTAAAATATCAGTCAGGTGAATAAGTCCATATTTGAAGATTGACTTTTTTTTTTCCTTTGAAATAAAGGGTTGTTCATCTGTGAATGAGAACATAATTTTGATGTCAGACGTTCAAAAAGGAAAATTATTTACTGTGAAAATTGTGAGGGTATCCCTAATATTAATGACTACTAATCTAAAACCTACTAATCTCCAGCTTTGCTATATTCTCAATGAAAAGTTCCTGCTATTTATTTATTTATTTATTTTGGCAGAACCAGGGATTGAACTATGAACCTTGCACTTGCAGGGAAGTGCTTATTCTACTGAGTCATGTCCCTGGCCCTAAAAGCTCCTGCTTTTTGTGATGTAGGTATTAGAGTCAGTTAGGGGAAACCTCACACACAGAAAAGAAAGTAGAAATTTTTCCTGGTGAGATATGGATGATTGAATCAGTGCTATAAAGGAAGTCAGCAGGAAAAACAGTTGAATACAAAGTAGAAAATGAGTTGGCCAAGGAATTAAATATTCTGGGATGATCAAGGAATAGCTTCAGTTTTATGATTTAGAGACAAGACAGAGATCATTAGTAGTTTACTTTTGGACTGACATTTTCAAAGAAGTTATTTGAAGACATCATTTTGTCTCTTAAAGACACTGTTTTTACATGACAGTAGTATTTAATGCCTCCTTAAAGAGCCCATTTTAGGTATTCTAAGAAGTGAAATGTATACTCTGTTTACAGTTAATGATATCTGTCACTGAAATGAGTTATGAGTATTGTGGCAAGGCCTTGTATTGTGATCTCAGCACATTGAAGACATCTAGATCTTTGATTTCTTGAGTTTTCCTGAGACAAGAGACTCACAGGATTTGTGTCCATCCATTTATTTCTGTTGTACAATGGCTCAGTAGTCTACATAAATGTACAGATGCATTACCTTGTTGGCCAGGCCAATGTATCCAGCGCTAAAACTGCCTGAAGTGCAGTGAAATGCAATGTTTCTTAGGTATCATCACTTTTAGGGGACATTTTGGCTCCAGAATTGACAGCAGCAAGAATCTCTTGAGTTCCATTACTTATATTGAGTACAGGGATTATGACTGATGGATCTTAATTATTAAGATCATAACAATCTTATTACATTAAGATTATAGTAATCCATGGTGAGATTCAATTTATTATTATTTTTGACTTGAAAACAGACAAAAATTTAGCTGTCCAATGGAGAAGGAATAAGAAGAGTGTTACTCTCTACTAATTAAATTTTATGTAATAAGTTTTAGCTTTGAAGGCCCTAATTAATTGTCTTGAAGCTGTACTGTTTTAACTGAGGTCTATTGGATTTTACTTATAAAGATAACTTGGGAATTAAAAAGAGAACTCATATTAATAGTAATTTATTATACTTTCTGTTAGAATTTGTGTCTAATATTCAATATTTTAGGAAAACTGACAAGTACTTGGCAATGGGAAATTTAGGTGAGCCTGTAGGTAAAGTGAAGCAGTCTATTATTCTCTGTTTTATATTTTGTTGTCCCCTTAATGTTATAGGGTGTTATGGTTTAGATCTCGAACATCTGCTAAAATGTTCAAAGATGCTCATGCTTTTGGAAGGTGACTGGCTCATGAGGATATTATCCTTGCACATGGATTAATCCATTGAAAAGTGCAGAGCTGAATGTTCTATTAGGAAGCAGGACCTGGCTGGAAGGGAAGGAGAGTTATGCGGAGTTGGGCAAGCCATGACTTGGAAGGATCCTCTCCATGCCTGGCTTCTCCCTCCTCTTTTTGCTTCTTGGCCATCATGATGTGAGAAGCTTTTCTTTCTCAGACCCTTCCACCAAGTCTTTTCTGCCTTGGATCCAGTTGACTATAGATTGAGTCTTCTAAAAATCATGAGAAAAAAATAAGTCTCTTCTCCTTTAAGTTACAAGGAGAAAGTGACTGAAACAAAGGCTTATGAAGTTTAAATTTAGTGGGATCTTCACATACAACAATGATTGAATCTCCAGTATTTAAATCATAATTTTTTTCAAATAGCTATAGTTTTTCAAATGTTAAAGTTAATTTAGAAAAAAAGTTGTACAGGTTCTAAAGCCAGTCAAAACCTTTAAAACAATCTTCTGCTATATAAATTATTTAGAGGATAAATTTACAATTTCTACTTGGATTAAATTATGGAACTCACTTTCATTTAGTTTTCTGTAGTATTTGTATATAATTTATTATATATTTATATTAAAATATTATTTAGATAAAATTTATGTAATTACCGCTTAGGTGTTGTTATTATTTTTTTCTAATCAATAAGTAAACCAAGACCAGCATTATGTGCCAGACTAGGCAATTCCTTGGTATATACAGTTTAAAGTTTTATTTACTTCTTTTACTGCTTTGGTTTCTAGCAATTTCAAGTGGAAACTTCTCTCCCAACACCCACACATTTTCCCTTCTCAGTCTTAGGCTGATGACTGCTTAAGTCCTTAAGGTTCTGCACTTCCCTTCCATCTCTTGCTGATAGGTGGAATTTTCCTTGGATACTCTGGTTCTGTTCATGGGGCAGTTTACCTCCTTGTCCTTTATTACTCCCCTAAGATATAAAACATAAAATTCTTCCTGATGTCTTAAACACTAATTTCCATCTCTTTATGGAACATATTTTAAATCTACCTCTAAGAGTCACCAAAGTTTTAATAGTTTAAGCAATGTTGAAAAACAAAAGCCTAAATTCTCTTCTGAGAGTCAAGGCAAACTCTTATCTGTGAGCCCCTGTGCAAGCAAAAAAAGAAAATTCAATGCTGGCACCATTCAATGGTACAGATTAGAATTCCTATGTCAAAAGGAAGAAGTGGGCACATAGAAAAGAATAGGTTAAAACAAGACTGAAACTCAGTAAAACAAATATTAAGTCACATATCTCCATGTCTAACTCCTGGAGCAAGATGTGGCAATATTTGAACTCTGATACATGTGAATGGCCCTGCTCCAAGGGCATCATTTGTGGTTGTCACTGGCTTTGGCCATTGCTTCTACATGGGCTTTGGTCACTTCCTCTTCTACACTGGCTTTGGTTACTGTCTTTAGCTTCCTCAGATATTTAATGTTCATGACGTGTCCAACTTCTTTGGGTCTCCACTACAGTTTAAGCTTCACTCATAGTTTCAAACAGGACCTTTCAGGGCAACATTGCCTGCTGAGCAAGGCATGACTATGAAATGTTGATCATATTGAGGCAGTGTTGAGCAAGCTTTAAAATTGATCAATTGGCTTTCAATATTAATTTAAAAGTTTACCTTAGGCCTATGTGACTTGCCTTAGGAGCCAGCAGCTGCCATGAAGTGGAGCTCTCCATGGTAATGGTCATAGTAGAGGCCCAGAGTGGCCTGTGATACTGCGACATCTCTGGAGACAAGATAATACTGCATCCAAGAACACAAAATATCATGCAGAATCCCAGAACAATGACTACCAGCCTCAGAGATGAAACGGTTTTCTCCTTAAGCAAAGATTTAGTGTTTAGAATATCTTTGTTCCATTCTCCTAAGACCTTGCTCACTTTTATGCCTTTTACCCCAGTTATTCTGTGTACTTCTCTACATGCCCCATGATGTGAGGTATCAATAAATAGTGGGAGATTTGTAGAAGTTTAGGCCTTAGTCACAAGAGTTCTGACCTTCTTGGATGACCTTACACTATATTACTTTAGTCTCTTTTCTTTTATTCTTCACTGTACACTTGCTCAGAAAATTGGGAGACTTGCCAGCTCCCAATAGTGAAATATTAAGAGAAGCCCCTCTGAGCTCACAACTTTCCCATCTACATGCTTCTAAAATCAGAACTACATCGATGATGCTAAGGTCTGCTGATAACTCAAGATAGAGTTGGGTCCTTTTGGGTCATGATTGCAGTGGTCTCTCAGGGCCTGCATGGCTGAATTTGGAACTCTCTCTATTTCTGAACAAGCATTTTTCCCTGAAGATAGCTATCTGTATAGGTTTTTCTTTTACCCTGGAACCTGTGAGAGTGGAGTCTTCCTGGATCCAAGATGTCCTCAAACCATCTTTACTATTGTAAAATACTTGTTTTTCAGAATGCTAATCATTTTAGCAACCATGTTGTCCCTTAAGTCAATGTTGTAGGTAAGTCTTTTCTGATGAAGCTGAAAGATTGTTATGTCTACTTTTTCTTCCCACTTCTCACTGTGGATGTGGTAAGGAAGCCAGAAATACTCCTGCTACAACCTGAATATGGGTGGAAAGATGCATAGAGATTTCCTCCACCAGAGTAGTCTACCACCCTTAAACTCAGTCTCTTGCAACATCGCAGAAAATGGGAAAAATGTAGATAAATTTTCTGGCAGAGTATAATAGACCAAAATCTGTTCTAGTCACTTTCTCTTTCATTCATTGCAACACCTAATCCCCACCATTTGAAGGAGAAGAAATTTATTTTGGTTCATGGTTTTCAGTGCACGATTGGCTGTCTCTATGACAAAAACATGATAGCAGAGGTGTGTAGTGAAAGAACATGGTGAGGGGGCCTCGAAAGTGGACAGCTACAAACATCATGGCAGCCAGGAAGGAGGGAGGGAAGGGAGATATTGGGGAGGGTGCACCCTCAGTGGCCCAATTCTTCCATCCTGGCTTCACCTGTTATTAACACATTCAGCTATGGATACACTGGATTATAAAACTATTAATAAATATTGGTCCTCCAATCCTGGCCCAACTATTTTCCAAAAGTTGAAGCTCTAAATATATGAGCCTTCTCAGCAGACTAAGTGCCTGCTTAGGCAAGTTCAGGGACTGGAGTTGATCCTCAGTCCCACATGCTGCACCAGCCCTGCCCCCAGGCACCCTGAGTTTGGGCATAGTTGCTCATGCCTGTAACCACAGCCTTGAGGAGGGTGGAAACAGGAGGAATACTATGAGTCTGAGTTGCATACTGAGATCCTATATAAAATGGATAAAAATAAACATATGAGCCTTTTGGGGAACATTCGAGGTCTAAACCATAACACAATGATAGGGGCAATTTGCTGCTTCGGGGAGGGACCTTTCCTGAGGTTGCAGCCACTCACAGGTACACTGAGAATTAGTCAATTCATATGGCCCAATGATGCCCCAAGGGTACAATAAGAAAATTATATCCCTTTTATTGGTGTCATGATAAGGAAGCATTATCCTGAAATGGGTTATTGGTCTTGAGACTTAACTTAATGTGCTTTTTAGAAGAGAGAGTCTTGGTAGCACTTGACAGAGGTGATGGAGAGCTATAAGGCAACACATACAGCACACATGAATATCTAGCAGAATGCAGCTCTCCCACATGGTTGAACGCAACCAAGGTAGTTAGTTAGAAAGCCAGTGACAAGCAAAAAACATTCTATAAAGACTTTATACTCAGGTTAATAATGATCTTATTTTAATTGCCCATAATTATGTTACTTAAACTGTTTTTAAAAATAATGCTCTGCACACATTCAAGAAGCATAAGAAAACTAGGAATGGAGAATTCAACCTCTCTCAAAGGAATGGAACAAAATACTTTCGAATCATATTTCTGTAACAGGTAAATATTCAAAATATATAGAGAACTCCTAAAACTCAACTAATAACACAATTTTAAAAGTTGGCCTAGGAAAACCTGATAGCTCAGCAGACTAAAGCGCAGCAGCTTGAGCTCGACCCTTGGCATGTCGTGCCTGCCCCACCCATAGGGTACACCTACATAAGATAAATTTTAACAGACATGAAAAATCAAAGGAACAGCAATACAATTGTAATTGAGGACTTTAACATGCCACTGTCACAAAGAGATAGATCAAGTAGGCAAAAATTCAACAAAAATATAATAGAACTAAATCAAAGTTGTGAAGAAATTTATTTGACAAGCCTTTTAGAGTGTTTTACCCAGCAAGAAAAGTACACACATTCTACTCAGCTGCCCAGGCATGTTCTCCTAAATAGACCATCTACTAACACACAGAGCATTCTTGAGTAAATATAGAGGAACTGAAATTATCCTATGCATACTATCTGACCACAATGCAGCTAGAAATTAGTGACAAAAGAAACTACAAAAGCACCATACACACATGTAAATTTAATAATAACATCCTGAACAACCAGTAGGTCACAGACAAAATTAAAGAAGAAATTAAAAAAAAATTACACTCAAAAGAATATGCAGATATAGCTTACTAAAACCTGTGGGACACAATGAAAGCTGTCTTAAGAGGAAAACTTAACATGTGAATTCACACATTAAGGAAACAGAACAGTTGCATGAGGGAGATAGCTCACTAGAATAAATGCTTGCCTGGCAAATGCAAGGGTCTGAGTTCAATCCCTGGTGCCACCAAAAAAAAAAAAAAAAAAAAAAAAAAAAAAAAAAAAAAAAAAAAAAAAAAAAAAAAAAAAAAAAAAAAAAAAAAAAAAAAAAAAAAAAAAAAAAAAAAAAAAAAAAGAAAAAGAAAGGAAGGAAGGAAGAAAGAAAGAAGAAAACAGAACAAGCTCAAATAAATAATCTTATGCTACACTTCAAGCTCCTAGAAGAAGAATAGCATGTCAAGCCCAAAGTGCAATGGAGGTAGGAAATTTTAAAGATTAGAGCAGAAATTAATGCAATGGAGACAAAGAAAACAATACAGAGAATAAGTGAATCTAGGAGTTGGTTCTTTGAAAGAATGAATAAAATCTATAAACCCCTAGCCCAACCTACTCAAAAAAGGAAAGACAATTTTTTCAATATATGTAATAAGAAGCAAAAAAGACAAAATCATTATGGTCCCTAGAGAAACTCAGATCATCATGAGAAACCAACAGCCAGCATCATACTAAATGGACAAAATGGCCTTCACATTACAATCAGGAATAAGACAAGGATGGCCACTCTCTCTGATCCTATTGAACATAGTCTAGAAACATTAGCCAGAGCAATTAGAGAGAAAAATGAAAGGAATAAGGATTGGGAAGGAAGTGAAACTATCACTTTTAGAGATGACATAATAGTAATATGCCCTGTTTTAGCATATCACCAAAACACCACCAGGAGTCTTATAGATTCGGTTACCAAAGTCAGCAATGTAGCAGGATATAGAAGCCAAAACCGACAACTCAGTAACATTTTTGTACACAAATAATGAATGCACAGAGAGACAAACTGGAAAAACCACACCTTTCACACTAGCTTCCAAAGAAATGAAATACTTAGAAATCAATCTCACAGAGGAAGTAAAAGATTTACATCGTGACAGATACAAGACTGAGAAAAAAGACTGAAGAGGATTTGAGAAAATTGAAAGATATTCCATGCTCCTGGATAGGAAGAAGCAACATTTTGAAAATGTTCATAGTCCCAAAATTATACAGATTCAATGCAAATGCTGTTAGTGTATGTGAAAGAGATAGAGAAAACTTTTCAAATTCACTTGGAAGAGAAATGACCCAGATTATCAAAAGCAATCCCGGGAAACAAAACAAATCAAGTATCATAATCCCTGATGTGAAATTGTATTACAAATCTGCTGTGATAAAGTCACATGTTACTGGCATAAAGACAGACTTGAGGATCAATGAAACAGATTAGAAGATACAGGCATAACTGTGAACAATGCAGCCACCTTATCTTGGACAAGGGGCCAAACATGTTCACTGGAATAGAGATAACCTCTTTAATAAATGAAAATGGAAAAATAAGCTTTCCATACACCAAAGGCTTAAATTACCAAAATTATGTCTACCACAATGCACTAAACTATAGTCAAAATGGATCAAAGTTTTAAATATTAAAATACCCACTAAATCTTCTGAAGGAAAATGTAGGTAGAAATCTTAAAGACATTGCAGTATGTGGAGAGTTTATGAACAAAAATCGAACTGCATGGAAAATACTTCAAAGAATCAACAACTGGGAAGTCATTTTTTTGAAAAGTTTCTGCACTTCAAAGGAAATATCCAACAGAGTAAAGAGAAAACTAACAAATTGGGAAAAAATTACATCTGACTGTCTTTCTTTTAGTGGAACCAAGAATTGAACTCAGGCCCTTGTGCTTGCCAGGCAAGAGCTAGTTCTACTGAGCCATCTCCCTTATCCCTGACTGTCCTTCTGACAAAGGCCTTCTATCCAGAACATATGAAGAATAATAAAAAACAAGATTCTTCAAATTCAAAGACCCAATCCAAAAATGGGCATCTGAGATGAACATATTCTTCTCAGAGGGAGAAATACAAATGATAAGTAAATATATGAAAGAAAGTTCAACATCATTGCTCATTCAAGAAATGCAAAGTAAAGCAACAGTGAAAGTTCATCTCATCCCAAAAAGAATGGCTAACATTAAGAAACCAGCCAACAACAAATGATAGAGGGGCTGTGAGGAAAAAGGAACTCTTCTCCACTGTTGCTGGGAATGTAGATTGGTACAACCACTATGGAAATCAGGATTAAAAGCTAGGATTGGAGGTCCCTTTCAAGCTAGCAATTCCCTTCCTGTGTATTTTTCCAAAGAAACTGAAAACACCATACCACAAAGAAATATGTGCACCCATGTTTATAGAAACACAATTTGTTACAGATAAAAACTGGAAACAACACAGATGCCCAACAGTTGAGGAATGGATAAAGAATATGTGCTATTTTTTATCCGTATTATATGCTGTCATATACCACATTATCAATGGCATTTATAAACACGCTCAGTGAAATAAGTTATAGTAATCAAAATCACTGAGATGGAAAGTAAATTAGTAGTTTCCAGTGGATGAGGTGTTAGGTAAAATGCAGAACATTGTTTAATATACATTTTTGAGTTCTGCAGGATGAAAAGCATTCTGGATATTGTTAATGGTGATAGTGTACTTTATAGAACTGAAGTACCCTTATAAATGGTTAACAATATATATATATATATATATATATATATATATATATATATATATATATATTGGTGAATATATATAATGTTTGTGTATAATATATGATATATAATATATATTTATAATATATTATATATATATACCATAAAATTCACAAGAATATAAAAGTAAAGTTGTATCTAATGCAGAACACATTTCTAGAAAACTGCATTTTAAACTTAGGTTTTTACACAGTGAAAGGAAAAAGAATTTTCAAGCTGTAATCTGTTGGCTGTGGAGCTCTCTTAATCTGAGATAAAACTAGCACAGCACAAGTTATTAAGAGGTGACGTGAATATCACCAAGTAGTCTGTATGAAGAGTCTTTAGAATTATGCCATTCTACTGAATTCTTTACTGAATAGAAGTGCCAGCACTTTTTGGGCTTATTTGTGGCTTGGGTGTATGTCAAATTTTGTTAATTCCTATCTTTTTTTCAAGGTTAAATTTATTATATTTTTGTTAAATCTTACAGCGTTTTCACTGAATGTTATGTAAAAATTATGTTTCAATGCAGCGTGCATATTAAGTAAAAATCACCTTCTTTCAATGTTTTAATGTAAAGGAGGATAGAAAACACTTAATGTGAAGTCTGCAGGAAGAGGTTTGTTTATTTTACTGCATGAGATATAGAGTTGATTTCTACACTAAGACTTAGAGTAAATACTGGAAACAAAATCCGTAAGAAAAACATTGTCTTGCAAATATCAGGTTGATTATTTACTTATTGGAAAGAAACACTTCAGAAAAGTTTCTAATGAGAAAAAACACTTACAGAATTTAAGACATGTAATAGAAACATGACACTGGAATATACATCTCTGTATGGGTGAAATGGGAAATACATATCCCTAAAAATTTTCAAATATTATGAATTAAAAGAATGGAAAATAGAATGTAGCATCCTACTCAGCAATTCATTGGTTTAAAATATTTTTTCAAATCGAGTTGTAATTTCTGGAATGATTCTTTTATTTGAAAAAATGACAAGAGCATAATTTTAAGAAATAGTCTTCAGCTGTATTTTATTCAATAATAAATATTTAGACTTACATCTAAAATATTTTTGTAGCAGGAATTTAGGAAATTTTCAAACTCTCTTAAACTTTCTTAACATATATCCTCCTTTTTCTGCAAAGAATGTATCAAAATAATGTATGACAGGGTTTAGATCATTTGCCCTCCATTTGCTGGAATATCAGATTTAGTATTTACTGGTTATGTCCACTGCTGAGATTGTATAGTTATTTTTAAGTTATAGAAATTTATTAATTTTTCTTCAAATCTCTGTAATCTGTGAAACTGATATCACCCTCTTTTAGCTATGTAATGACTGATGATGAAGCAGGGAAAAAATTCTATTTATGCCTCAGCAGATGGTTAGTGTAGACATTCAATTAACATGACACACTCTTCCTGTTCAGTGAGTTACTTGGTGCTACTGCCAGTCTGCTTTAAAGATCTGTGGAAGAGGGGAAAAAATCAGGGAGCACAGAAGATGTAGGTCCTCCCAGAAACAAAAATCTAATTTAGGTGGTTTCCTTTCTACAATTAATTTCTTTAATTTTTAAAAGAAAGTACAAATTAACATTAAAAGAGAAAAAAATTACAAGTGATAAAAATTTTCACTTAAAGTGATATGAATTTCACAGTATTTGTTGCAATATATAGTGTTGTCTTCCAACTATTCATATTAACTGATATATGCATGTAAAATTGGAAGAAAGGAAAAAAAAAGAAATGTATAAGAAATTAAGCAGAGAAAAAGTAGAATTGAAAAAAGGAGACAAAACAAATTAAAGCATTAACTTCTTTCCACATGCTAGTAGAGATGCACAGTACAGTTGTCAAATTCATCCTACAAACACACATTTTATTCCCCTTTTACCAGTATCTATTGTGTCATTTAGGCTCCCCAAAGTCAAAGACCCAATCCCAAACTGGGCATCTGAGATGAATATATACTCCTCAGAGGAAGAAATACAAATGACAAGTAAATATATGAGAAAAGGTTCAATTTCATTGCTCATTCAAGAAATGCAAATTAGAACAACACTGAGATTCCCATCTCACCTAAGAAAGAATGGCTAACATCAAGAAGTCAGCCAATAACAAGTACTGGAGGGGCTGTGAGGAAAAAGAAACCCTTCTCCACTGTTGTTGCGCATTCAGACTGGTACAGCCTCTATAGAAATCAGTATAGAAATTCCTTAAAAGGCTAGCATTCAAGGTCCCACTCAAGCCAGCTATTCCCCTCCTGAGTACTTTTCCAGAAAAACTGAAAACCTCATACCACAACGATATATGTGCACCCATCTTTATAGCAACGCAATTTGTCATAGCTAAAGACTTTAAACAACCCAGATGCTCAGCAACTGAAGAATGGATAAGGAAGATGTAATGTATTTACACACTAGAATATTATGTAGCTATAAAATGTGATCAGTTTGAGTCTTTTACTGATAAATGGATAATGCTAGAGAACATTCTCTTAAGTGAAATAAATCAGTCCTTCATGTGCAAACATCATATTATCTTCCTAGTGTGGGAACCTGAAAGAGAAAAATGGAATCTGGAGGGTACAACAGACACATTTCTATTTCTATAAAGTCATTTCATCATGATTTTTAGCATCTTAGAATTTGTAGATAGGAGCCGTACAAAAATGTGAATCTTTATAGATGGACAACCAGGAGAATTGGAAAATTTTGTTTAATTTGGAAGCTAAATCAACTAAAGCTCAGAAGTCCAATATCTTCACACTGGATCCCTAGTTCTATCAGCAGGTGCCTCACAAGGATGAGTAGGTGAGCTGAAGTCTGGAAGGAGTTTGTTTAGCTTAGTGAAAGCAAGAAAGAGAATGGAAGAATTTCTTGATAAGAAATTTTACTGTATTTACTAGAATGTATTTTCATTAATAGTAGCTCCACTCATGAAACAAGGTCCAGAGCCATTTTTTGAGCTTACCTTATATTAACCACATACCATTATTATCTCTCTATTTTAGCAATGAGAGATCTGAGTGAACAGAGGGCTGGGTCTTACTCAGTGTTGCAGACAGAGCTGCTCATTGGGCAGCTTGCTTTCTTTTTCTTTGCGACCATTTTTATGGAACATGATTTCCTGATATTGCTCAGACTATTGCTAAGGCTATGCACAATATGCTAGTGGACACTGATGATGTCTTTTACAGCTCACAGATTAAAATATAATTTGTCAAAATTCACATACTTAAGTCAAGTGCTATTGCCAGTGTGGTTAGTCTTGCATACTTACAAGTGATGGGATAGGGGATCTAGAAGCATACTTCTCATGGCAAATCAGCCACTTCCAGTTTTGGTAGAATTATAATAATTAGGGGGAGAAAAATTGACCAGACACATAGGCTTCTGGGATCCATGTGTAGTAAGGAAATGCTTATATAGGTAGCATTATGACTTGAGTCATTTAAGATGTCTCTCAAAGCCTCTTGCAGAGGACCGGATCTCCAGCACAATATTCAGGTGTGCTTGTGAAAGTTGACCGGATCTTAGGTACCAACTCCATCAGTGAATCAGACCACTGATTACTTCATAGCTGAATGGTCTATTAAAAAGGGCAGTCCAGATGGAGGAAGAGGTCACTGGGGTGTGCCTTTCTGGGGTGTGTCTTGTCCCCAGCTACTTCCCTCTGACTCCCTCTCGGTCATTTTCCTGGCTGCCTTCCAGTGAGCAGCTTCCCTCCATCATACTTTCTGATCTATTTTGCCTCACCTGAGGCTCAAAGCTATGTAGCCAGCCAACCATGGACTAAAACTTCTAGAATCATAAGCCAAAACAGAGTGTTTTTCCTCTAAATGGATTTTTTCAGATATTTTATCATAGAGTTAGAAAACTGAAACACATACATCCACAGGTGGGTGGACACACAGGGCAATGGACAGACATACACATAAACTGATGCTTCCAAACAGGCTTATTTGACTACAATTCACATGATTTTAAAGCTCTGTTCTCTTTGTTGGGGCTTTACTTTAACAACTTCAAGGTATAGTCTAAGACTCTGTCCTGGAATCTCAGGAAGTGGCATTTAAGCAGAACCATTAGATGTTGCTCTTGGAACCAAATGGACGTGCCATGTCAGCTATACTGGGAAGGCAACATCTGGTTGCACACACCAACCTTTTTCTCCTGATGAGGTGTTGAAATTTATCCTCATTTTTGTCATTTATTGTCTATTTGTCAAGCTTCCCTGTAAGTGCTTTGGTTTGTTTTGATTGTACTTTATAGATTATTCTTTTATTCTGGGCAGTGTTTTTCTTCTTGAATTTATTGTCCTCTACTTTTATTTTCATGGCTATTCTTCATCATTTCTAGTACTCAGAAATTTAACAATGTAACAGCCTTTCTGAATAATTTGTACATCTCACAATGTTGCTATTTCTTTTGAACCACACTAACGTTTGTGCTGAGGAGACCTCCCTATGTCCTTATTTAAACATTAACATCTAAAATGTTAAAATTGTTCTTTCCAGTGTTCATAAATACTTTTGAAAAGTCTTGCTTTGAAATTGTAATTGGATCCTGGAATACATTCCTTGGAATTGATTAGTGTGTACACTTTTTTCACACTCTTTATTGGTCAAAGAAAGTTTTAAGTTAATCTGAGTAAAACAGGTGATGAAATGGAATATTTTTGGCAAAAGTAAAACTTGGAAGTGGTATGATCATAAAGTCCTGAAGCTGATTTTCTTATGGCCAACATATCTATCTCCACTCATTTATTTTATTTGTTCACTAATATTTGTACTGTGGCAACTATTTGCTATACACTCTTCAGGTGTTTCTAACATGCTTCCTGGTCACTTTGGGGGAAAAATTTTACCCCAGGCAATAGCAAGGAGAAAGACTTTATGTGTAGTGTATATAAATTTATGTACTTCTTTTGTCTCTTCATGACCATACAAGATTGATTATTAGTCGTAACATTCTGTCCAGTCAAAGTAAAATGAAACATTTGTTAAGGCAAATTTGTCTTCACAATGTACAGTGAAACCTTATATAATACAGACATATGAGGTATTCATGTTAGAGCTTCTAAAACTCAAACCACATTCAAATTGTAAGAATTATTAAATCTTGTTCTTTAAGGTGTTTCAACTAAATATTAAAATGTCAAATTACATAACAATCACAGCTAGCTAGTAAGCAGTGAAAACGTCTTGATTGTTTTATAATTTATTTTTACTTTTTAAATTCACTTTTTAAATGAAATGTATTTAAGAAGAGCAATTTCTACATTCATCTGCTCTCTGAAGAAATGGAAAGGAATGAAATTCAATATTCACCATTAATATAACAAGTAGAATTAAGTAATGCAGAATTAAGAACAATTAATGAAATAACTTACATCTTATATATATCACAGTTCAAATAATTCAGTGAACTTGGTGGCCTGGATAACTGTGTTAGTTCTCTACTCTGCTAGGACAAGTTCAAAATTCAGCAAGTTTCAGATTTCAGATAATTCTTAACTTACATACATTGAAATTTCCAAAAACATTACATGCTGTAAATTTGGATACTGTTATCCCCCACCCCCTGCCTCAAAAGCCTCAAGTTTATCCTGTTTAAGGCTTTTTTCAGTAAATTGATACAACTAGAAACTATTCTCTTAAGTGAAGTAAATCAGACTTGCATGTGAAAACACTGTGTTATATCTTCAGTGTGACAGCCTGAAAGTGAAAATGAAATCTGAACGGTACAATAAATACTGGGAAAAGAGAATGAATCTATTCAAAAGGAAGGAATTACTGAGACGTAGAGAAAAAAAGGAGGGGGAGTGGGAGAAAGAGATTTATTTATGTATATATATGAGCAGGATGGTTTGGAGACCTGTACTGTGGATGTTTGCTGGTCTATGGAAAGGAGCAATTAATGCTTAATTTGTTTTGTGTCCTTTTTTCAATTGTCTTTTTTCTGTTCCTTATTTCTTAAATATTTCTTTCTTTCTTCTTCCGATTTTTCATGCATTTACCTGGCAATATCATTAACTAGTTGGAAGACAACCGTATGCATTATAACAAATACTGTAAAATTCATATTATTTTGTTGAGTGAAATTCCTATCACTTGTAGTTTTCTGTTTTAATGCTATTTTTTACTATCTTTAAGAATAATAAATTTTCTCCCTTTGATTCATTTAGTTTCAATCTAAATGTAAAGTTAATAATCATTTTATTTTATATATGATGAGTTGAAAACCGCTTTTATCTTTCAGTCTTCAAATATAATTACTAATAAAAGCCTAATTTTGTCTTAATATTGTTATTAAATTATTGCTAACCTTAGAGAAAAAATTTTTAAGAGACTATATAGTGGGAGGTCCCACTTACATAATTTGTTTCCTCTAGAAATTACTGGACAGGTTCAATATTAGAGGACTCATGATAGTAAAGTTACTAAATTCTTTTGGGCTGGGTTGAAGAAGATTCTTTCTCAGTAGAAGAATCAAGTTGCTCATCATGGATGAGGTGGGTAGACTTCCTTGTATTAGAGGGCCAGGAGCCTTGAACAGTTTGAACAAAGGCAGGCAGGGAGCAAAAGGAGCTTGTAGCATTATAAGGGAAGCTATGTTATCACTTTCCTTGTTGGGCAAACTATGAAGAGTGTGTTTAACTATGTGTCTAAAAGTTTAAGGAATGCGGCTTCCAAAACCTTTCTCTTCTTCATGTTGGGCTGTGTCTCTATTTGCATAGGTTGCCGTCTTGCTTAGCTTGAAATCTGTTTTACTCCAGAGCTGCTAGTTTGCTTCATGCTGCTGGAGAAGTGATCAGGAGAGATGCAGAGTAGGATGCCAAATCCTGGAGTGAGAAATGACAACCCTGTAGCTTCCTTAGGCTGTGATGCAGATGGAAGATGGATCATGCATGATACTGTCAGTAGGATGAAATTAGAGGCAGAAGTCTTATAGCTGAATGCTATGGGATTGTCTCAGTTACTCTTCTGTCATTGCTGGAACAAATACTTGACATCCAAATTGAAGGAAGGAAATATTATTTTATTTTACTTTATTTTTTAATGTGTGTAAAATTTCAATCTATCGCATTTTCAACCCTTTTTCTATAGAACAACAGGATCTTGTCATGGGGCTTCTCCAGCAACCTCCCCAGCTAGTCATGTTTTCTAGGGGCCCAAATCCCAGCAAGGTCCTGCAGCAGCTGGACCTTGAAAGATTTATTTAGCTCACAGTTACTGGAGGTTTCACTCCATACTCAGCTGGCTCCAAGATAGAGTGGCACATGGCAGAGAGCAACCTTTCATGGTGGTGTCAAAAGAGCAGAGGACAAAATGGAGAAGTAGCAGCAACAAATGGCTACAGAGAGTGAGTCTCTCTCTCTGTCTCTATTATGTTACCTTCAGGCTAACATAACCCACCCCAGGCTGGATGTAACACTCACACCAACAATCCCAGCAGGACTCAAACTCATAATCCCAGCCTTGGGTCATGAATTAATCATAAACTCCAGAAGTCTTCCCCATGACTGCAGAAGTTTTTTGGGGACAACTAAACCATAATAAGGATGATTAAAAACAAAAAATAGTTTTGAAATGTAGAGAGCTATAGTTAGCAATTTTGGGGGAGATATTTTTTTTATCACTATCTTGCAGTACATGCCCAAGACCTCATTTAACAAATTATTTTTCACATTTTGCCAAATAATTTTCTTCTAAATTCAGCCAAGAAGAAGTGTCAGAATAAATATTTGACTCCTTGAGTTTTTCATTATAATACCTCCCTACCCCTAAATGTAAATTGTTTTCTAAATTTGAATAGAAATGCTGGCTAGCTTAATTTTCAGGTTTGAATTAAAATCTTCCTTCAAAGACCAGAGCTACATCTATGTTTTAGAGGACAGATTTTTGTGGACTTTTTTTCTCCAATCATTTGCTCACTTGCATGCAGCAAGCACTTTTCTCAGTATATGTCTGATAAGAACCTTAAATTTTTCCTGAGGTTTCTCTGACCTTAACTTCTAAGTGACTGATGTCTTGTTAAGGAGTATCAATAGTTACTCTAGGAAACTTGAACCATTTTAGAAATTTCAGTTTAAGGAACATTAGCATTAAGAATCCCTCTGTGATTTTTTTAAATTATCACATACAGATGGCACAACTTTATAGGCTACTATGCAATGGTTTGATATGTGTATACAGTGTGTAATTTTCATTTCAGAATAAGGAGACTTCTCTTATCTTATAGTTATCTTTTTCTTATGATATAACATTCAGAATCGTTTCTTCTAGGTTTTGAAATACGCATCACATTATTTTTATCCTTGTTATTGCTTTGTGTTCTAGAACTCAAGAGCTTATTTCTCATAACTGTAACTCATTAACTGTCAGCCAAACTTTCCCTACCCCTGCCTCTCCTACTGCCTGTGCTTATGTGCTTACTGTGTAGAAACCACCATCCTACTCTCAACTTCTGTGAGATCAATTTTTCAGAGTCTAAATATATAAGAGATCACTTGTTCTCTGTGCTTGTTTATTTTTAACACAGTGTCTTCCAGTTCCATCCATGTTGTCATAAAAGACAAGATTGAATCCTTTTATGACTGAATAATATTCCATCAAGTATATGAATTACTTACTTGTTCAAAAAAAATCTATTCATCAGTTGTTGAGTACTTTGGTTGAGGATCGCATATCTTAGCTGTTGTGAACAGTTATGGGGATCAGAGCAGTGCAGATATCTCTTTAATACGTTGATTTCATTTCCTTTGGATGTGCAACAGTGGTTGGACAGCAGGATCATATGGTGGTTCTATTTTTAAATTTTTGAGGAACCTCCACAATCTTTTCTATAATAACTATGCTAATGTACATTTTGACATACAGTGTGAATGCCTACTCCAAGAATCTGATCAAATTCAAAGTGTATAGAATGTAATGTTAGTTTCATTATATAAAAGGAAAATAGTTCTGGGTTTCTTTGATAAATGCTTAACAAATGAGCCAGCGAAAATTTGAGATGTTATATTGTCCTGTTGGAAAATAGGAAGGGCAAAACAACAACATAACACAAATGAATACTCCCTCATGATATTAGTGAAAATGTTTGGCCACTCAAACTTACAGGACCCTAGAGGCACTGATAATAAATGATTAATGGATGCTTGTCAAGATACCGTCCTCTATGCTTTAATTATAGCAAAAAAACATTCCTAGACCTACAAACCACTTACATAAACACTGACAAGATGAATACAGCAAAACCAGTGGCGTGATGTATTATGACCATCACTACAATCAGCTTTCTTATCTCTGAAAGAGTCCAAGAGTTTTCACCTTTAAATCTTGGCACGTTATGTGGTGTCCTTAGCACTCCATCCATTGACAATGACCTCTGCATAGTCTGTGTGCCATTCTCCTTGCAATGACAATGGCAGCTCACTGCACTTGTCACCAAGGCTAGGTAGGTGATGCTGACAGAATAAACTATGCATTTACTCATGGATATTGTAGATTAAGTTCTAGCTGCTATGAAGAATATAAATGGGATTATAGTGATGATAAATTTCAGCATTTGATAATTCAGAGAACTTTTAATGATGTTGACTAACATGTTTAATTACAAATATCCCCAAGACTACACTCAGGACTCTTATGTAAGATTATGGAGGCAATTTTTCTACATGAAAATAAAATTATCTCCATTGTAGATCAAAATCCTCAGAAGGAAAAGGTAATTTAAAAATAAATTTCCAAAACATACAATCTGAAATCAAATTTCCTGCAGTTTGTTCCTTTGACTGATTTAAATACTTGGAGTTCCAATCCAACCAGTTTATTTATGAGCCTTCTGCTCTATGGAAGCCCCAGAAGGCAACAGATGTTATTTAGGAAAAAGAGGCAAAACAATCTATGACACAGAGAGAGACAGAGATTTCTCTAACCCTGTGAAACTCCAATGAAACTTTGATCCTGTTTTTAAAGTATTTATCTTTTGAAGTGAGATGTATGGAAGTAGGAATGGCCTCATCTTTACTTGTAATTCTAAGGTAAATTTTTGAAACACTTACTTCTGGTGAAAGAGTTTCAAGTATTTACCAAGATGCAGAAAGTGAGTAATTAAAATGTCACACACACACATCTTTTTCTGCTCCATGCATTTTAGTAAATAATCGTGACACTTTACTGTTGAAAAGACAGTAGAGAATTCAGAGATAATTTGAGAATGAATGTGTAACTGCACCCTGTAAAATGAGCAGTAAGCATCACTAATATGTTTATTACATCATGTGCAGTCACTGTACCTGAGTAAATACGGTAGCTATTACCATAAGAGATGGTGTCATGCCCTAATCAATATAAATAAATGGATTGGAGATTGATAGCTGGTTACTGAAACAAAACTGCAATATTAGTTGAAATAATTCTGCAATAAAATGGGTATGTTTTCCCTGGGTAGCATACATATGGCACAGAACAAAGTTTGGTCTCAATTAGATGCATTTTTAATGTTCCTTTGTGACTGCATAGAATATAAATGACATATAATTACAAATTCAGCTTAAAGTTTTATTCATTTATTTTTCTCCTTTATTTGATGAATAGGTGTCCAATGCCTTTCATATAAACAAGGAATGTTTTAGGTGCTAAGGATACAGTGATGAATTGGGCAGACAAAACTTGAAGTCTAGTTTGTGAGATAAAGCACAAGCACATTAATGCATAAAAGGTCAAGTAGTTGTGAGGGCTCTGCAGAAAGTAACAATATAAAAAGCTCAACAATGATCAGGCAATTTCAGACTGAGTTATACCACAGAAGTTCATTTGAACTGAGGCTGAACAATGAATAGCAATAGCTTCAGGAGATGCTTCTGGTCGGAGGGAATGGACAGCAGAAAGACCATCAGGAGAGAACATAGAAGATGCATCAACTGACAGGAAGAATGGCAACACAACCCAATGCAGTAAGTGGGAGAGAAAATGATGAGTCACAGGTAGCAGTGTCATCAAGGCCCCCTTGCAGGGGACTGCACAGGGCATGGTGAGCAGTTTGAACCTGAGAATAAATGCAGGGAAGTTCACTGAAGTATTTTAACTGCAGGAGAAACCAATACTGACTTGAAGCTTGGTTGTTTTAGCTGCTGTGTGGAAAATGATCAGGGTGGTGGAGAAAGCAGAAACAGTAAGAGAAGATTCTCTTGGTGTGGTCCAATTGACAAACGATGGTGAAGTGAAGACGAATTAGTGCTCAGATTCAGAATTAGTGCTAGAAAGAGAGTAGACAGACCTTGAGGATGAATCCAGTGTGGCTGCTAGAGGCGGAGGGAGGAAGTGTCGGGAGGAGTTTCTGTGTCCTTCACTGAACAGCTTGGTGATACTTGCATGGTTTGGTGGCACGGGAAAGGCTGGACAGGAACAGACTCTTGGGTGTAAAGAGTGCAGTTTCGAAATGTTATTGGATTGAGAATTTCAGAAATGTAGTCAAGTATGTAAGTAATGAAATTGAAAGATGAAACAGCCTTGAGAATATTGTACAAATATTTCCTATAGTCTTGATACTAATATCACCTAGAATAAATGTGTTGAAGAGAAGGAAAGGTATCTCAGGCCTGAGTCTTGCATTGCTTCATTATTTGGTTAAGCCGAAGCAAATGCATCCTGTGAAGTTGTAGAAGAGAGGTTCTTTTTTGTTTTTGTTTTTGTTTTTTTTTTTGCTTTCATTCTTTTTTTTATTATTATTATTTTTTTCCATTTATTTTTATTTTATTAAAATACAAATGTCAATCAGACAGTTTCAAGACACCTTAACCATACAGAGTCGATGAATTAATACATTGCAAACTGTTTTCATAACGTTTTGGTATTGTA
>PVKA01027546.1:0-30419 GCA_004027165.1 Ctenomys sociabilis
TTCTTCTTCTTCTTCTTCTTCTTCTTCTTCTTCTTCTTCTTCTTCTTCTTCTTCTTCTTCTTCTTCTTCTTCTTCTTCTTCTTCTTCCTCTTCTTCTTCTTCTTCCTCTTCTGCTTCCACTTCTTCTTCCTCTTCTTCTTCTTTTTCTTCTTTTTTTTTTTTTTTCTTTTTTGGCAGAACTGGGGATTGAACTCAGGCCCTTGCACTTGCCAGGGCAGCGCTTGTTCTACTGAGCCATTTCCCTGGCCGTTGTATTGCTTCTTGAAGTATCTGTTCACTTCCCTAGTCTATTTCTTGTCTGGGTCTGTAATATCAGGTCATTTAATTTTGTTTTATTTCTTTATATATTCTATATATTATTCTTCTGATAAGTAGCTGGCAAATTTTTTTTTCTTATTCTAAGGTTGTTTATTGTTTGAACTTTTTGCTGTGCAGAGGATTTTAGTCCAATTTTTTGGAATGTAATTTTTCAAAGTAGTGACTATCTTCTGGATTTTCACAGTGTCCACTAAGATCTCACCTTTGTCATTTCTTTTTGTTTGTTTGTTGTTTGTTTGTATTTTAGGGAAGGGTCTACAGGGTGTTCAGGGTCTTACTACTAGATCAGACTCATAGTGATCCACTTGTTTACAGTCTCCCAAGAGCTGGGAATACAGGTGCATAGCACCACGCCCAGTCTCAACAGCCATCTCAGCATGCCCCAGGGGCAGGGACAGCATAGCAGGCCTGGGGATTGAACCCCTGGCTTCTGTACCTGCTTGCAGGTACTTTATTCCTCTGAGCTATTTGAGCAGCTCTTATCTTTGTAAATTTTCATTCAATTTATGTGAGTCTTTTCTCTCTTTCTCTTAGAATTCCTAAGGGCTTATCTCTTATTAATTCCTTTGAAGAGCCAGTTATTCACATTACTGATTTGTTTTACAGTTATATTAGTCTGAATTTTATTTATTTCAGCTTTATCTTTACATTTTCTCCTCTTGGTTTCTGTTTGAGCCTGCTTTGTTGTTTCTCAAATATCGTAAGATTTCTCATTAGGTTATTTACTTATGCTTGCTCTGTTATCCTATTAATCTGAGCATTAATTGTGCTGAATTTTCCTCTTAGAACTGCTTTCAAAATGCACCAAAGGCTTCACTGAGTTCTACAGTCATTATCGTTAACTTCCAGAAAATTTTATATTTCTTTTTTGATTTTTTTATTTTTGTGGCCCATTTGTTGTTCACAAATCTATTATTATTTTTTCTGTTTGGCCTTTTTAAAAATTTTTCTTCTGTCGCTGATTTCTGTTTTCACTTCACACTGGTTGGACAGTATGCATGGAGTAATTTCAGCACTTTCATACTTGCCTGAGCAGGCTTTGTGGACAACTACGTGATCTGCTTTGGAGCAGGTAGCATGTGATGCTCTAAGAATGCATGCTCTGTGGTGGAAGGTGGAACACTCTGCGCCTGTATGTATCCGTTAAGTTCATGCATGAAAGAAGATGGTTCAGCTCTGATGTGTGTTAGCTTTTTGTTTAGTTCCTCTGTCTCTTTGAGGAAGTGGGATATTAAAATCCAACTCTGGCTGTGTTCATGTTTATTTGATCTTTTAATTTTAGCAGTATTTGTTTTATGAAGGTAGGTGCTCCAGTATTTTGTACTAATATATTTATCAGTGTAACCTTTTCTTGCTGGATTGTTCCATTAATTAGTATACAGTGGCCTTTGTCTCTCCTAATTCATTTCTAATGTGAGCCTTACTGTGTCCAGCATTAGAGCTGGACCCCTGCTTGTTTTGGGGGTAGTGGTGCATGAGATGTCTTTCATCCTTTAGTAGTAAGTCTAGAGATATCTTTTCAGATTAAATGGGTTTCTTGAATGAAGTAGATTGCTGGATTCTGCTTTTTGGTTCAGTTTGCCACGCTGTGTCTTTGGATTGGAGACTAAAGGCCATTAACAGTGATAGCTATTACTGATTCATGTTGGTTGTTTGTCTTTTATATCACTTGCATATTGTTAGTTTTACTTTTTCTGTTGTGTTTCATTGCTGTTCATCCACTGACCTCCCTAGTTCACTCTATGCTTTTAGGTATGTCCAAACATACATAAATGTTTCTGTGGAGGATATTCTCTAGTATTTTCTCTAGAGCCGAATGCCTGCTTGCTAGCCCTTCTTCCATCCCTGCAGCCCTCCATCCCTCTCTTTCTTCCTCCCTCTATTCACACCCATTCTACACAATTGGCAGCTTGTGGCTAGCTCTTTCTGCTCTGTCACATTTGGTATTTTTCTGTCTCATGTTATTTTTTCCATTATTTTTTTTAAAATTTATGTGTTTGGTACCAGTTCTCAATGCATGGCTCAGAGAGATCCTCCTGTTTCAGCCTGCCTGATCCTGGGATTATAGGCATGTGCCACCAGGACCCATCTCTGTGGCTGGCGCAGCGCACCCGGGGTTGGGGGCTGGTGAGTGTGTGGTGCTGAGCCCTAGTCCCTGCGCTTGCCTAAGCAGGTGTTTAGTCAGCTGAGCTACCTTGCCAGCCCTTCTCAAGTTATTTTTGATCACACAACATGAAGACAGGAAATAGGTCTGTTGGGATCTCCTAAGAAAGTGGCCTGCACAGTGGCCACAAGAAAAGTGTGGGGAACTGTGTTGAGGGGAACAAATGAAAATGTTTCTTTTACTGTCATTGTTTTGTTGTTGTTGTTATTTTTGGTGAAACCGGAGATTGAACTCAGCCCCTTGCGCTTGCCAGGGAAGAGTTTATTCCACTGAGCCATCTCCACATCCCCTATAGTATAATGTTTAAAAGGTGTTGTAATCAATAATTCTCTCTTCCTAACTGTGTCTGTGTGCATGTTCCCATGGCTTGGGCATGAACCCAATGCTTCCAACTGCACTACACCCACAATCCTTTTCATCTTTTATTTTCAGTGTCTTGCTGGTTACTGAGTCTAGCCCCGAACTCTGCTCTCCTGCTTCAGTCTCCAAGTAGCTGGAATTGTAAGCATGTGCCACCGTAGACTTGCTAACTTCCGTAACTTACAATAATTTAAAACATTTTAAAAACAGATCTGAAAAAGATGCGCATTAAAATTGAAATTGAGATAGGCTTTCCTTAGTTCATCCTTATTTTAAAACAAACAAAAAGTTTTTATGTTTTATTAATATTTCCACCTATAAAACGTTCTTAATGAAAGAGTCAAGTAAGATCAAATGCACTGACTTTGGTATTTCATATTAGCTGAGGAAGAGTTGTTAGAATTTCCTAGAACCCTTAGAAATATCTTTCTGTCACAGTCCCAGTCCCTTTGTATATACATACGAGGGAATTTAAGCACAGAGCATTGGAGCTTACTGCACAGACTACAGCGATTAACCGCATCTCCAAGCAGCTCGCAGCCATTATGCAAAACCACTGTGAACAGATGATGCATTCAGAAGCACGCCCTGCCTTTCAGCATCCAGCAGCAGCCATTGAGATGGAATGCACAAATGGAAAATCAACACGAGGTCAGAGTGAGAAAGCAAGGCGACATTCTTGGTTGATTTCAAAATGAGAAATCCATTTCTGCTGCAGAATGAAGTCAAAATAAAAGTTGAAGAAAATCAGCAAAAGAAAATTTAGATGTTTTGCTTCCTGTTTTGCCTCTTTAGTTGGAAAATAAGCCCCTGCTTTTTGCCAAAATAGAATAAGAAAGAATTATCCACATTAATATTATCTTACATTATATGCTGTTCCTCTGGGATAGTTATACACTTTTATTTCCTAACACTTTTGTCTTTCTGTCATATCTACTCTAATGAGAGAAAATAGCATGTAGGTGTAGATGATAGGATGTAAGTCTAGATTCCATCCATGGTCTTGTGTTTAACACCTTTATACTGTTTGGATGAACTTGAAAAAGTATGTCTTTTTATACTTCTCTCTCTATCTTAATAATAATAATAAAATAATAATAATAAAAAGGAGAAATAGGAGGAGGAAGAGGAATAGAAGGAGGATGAAAAGAAGGAGGAGGAGGAGGAGAGACTTTCTCCACTCAGCTTTTCTACATCTGAGTAGCTTTATTTAGCTGACTGCATTTTGTGACTGGGTTTCTTCCCTCTCTTCGATAGGTGCCTCTGCTGCAGTCACCTTGTGCCCCTCCTGATTTCCTGGCACTGTGTCCTCGCAGCTCAGTCTTATTCTTTACTCCCTCTCAGCTCCATTTTTCTTTTACTTTCATAATGAATTTGAGATATATATTTTGCTAAGTATTATCACATAAATTAAGTCTATTAAATAACTCCTCTGTGGTTAATGCATGACTCTAATCCAGTCACGCATGTGAAATGACTTGCACAACAGTTACCACATGTGTATCCAATGCACATTTTCAGTATACTTTTCTTGTTGCCTTAAAAATGCCTGAGCTCTTAGATTATCTGATTCTGTCACTTTGTAGCTGGGCACACATTTCCTTTTACCGGTACATTAATTTCTCTAGGCCCAAGATCTCTGGTGGAAAGACTGGGTCAAAGGACATGTGCATTTCATTTTACTTGGATGTGATCTTGCTTTAATTGAGTGCTTTAAGTTTTCATGGAAGAATTAGATGGATGTTTCTACAAATTCAAATAATGAGTAATTGTTTTATCCTGAAGATTGCACAATTACTATGCACACACACACACACACACACACACTTATATACCCACTAGTAGTCACTCATGTGTGTTTCATTTCTTTTTCTGCCTTGATGTTTATTCTTCAAAGATACCTTCTGGCTCCTTGAGAGGAAAACATTGCTATTCTCCAGCCAAAAAGCTGACAGAAGTTCTTCTAGTTTTGAAAAGAATGTGTATTCAAAAGAATGTTGCCACTAATATCCTACTAGGGGAAATATACACCTAGTGGGGCGGCTGTGCTTATATGCGTAAAGAAGGCATGTGGGAAATCTCTGCGCATGCCAGTCAAGTTCACTGAGAACTGAAAAGTTCCCTAAAAGTAGAATAGATTGGGATGGCAAAGAGTGTGTACTCATCTCACAAGAGGGAGATATATTTACAAGTTCTCTAACGTAAATGCTCTGAATAAAATATAGATGACCACTCCCATTTTTCTAATCAGTAGGGATTATCTACCCTTAATTTGTATTGCCCTAAACATACTTATTTCATAGCATGTACTTGTCATCATGAATTAAATAAAAAATTCAAAAGTAATGAAATCATGTAAATCATTAATGTAATAATAATGATAATGTCAACAACAAGAGCAATAATGTCTTGAGTTCTTTTTTTTTTTTTCTTTTTTGGCGGAACTGGGGATTGAACTCAGACCCTTGAGCTTGCCAGGCAAGCACTTGTTCTACTGAGCGATCTCTCCAGCCCCATGTGTTGTGTTCTTTTCACATGCCAGTTGATTCAATCACTTAATCTCACTACAATTCATTGACTTCTGCTTTTTGGGGTCAATGAAACTCCAGCCCAGAAGCCTCTGGCCCCTTCAGTGGGGCTCTCATTTGCCAATCAGTCCTCATTAATTGACTTTGTGAAGCTGTTTTATTATGATTAAAGAATTTAAGAATTCCCATTTAATTTTTTGATTGTATCAAACAAGCACAGAAAGCACATCTGCTCTTGTTCCTCACTTTTAAATATCAAGTGTCAAAATAGTACTTCACTTGTGGGAGGGGTTTAAGAAATATTTAGGAAATGAATGAACTAACTGAATAGATTCTCAACAAGTTATTCAAATTTCAGACAGTCATTAATGCCCTTTCTTTTAAAATCATAATGAGCCATAATTATAGTCTGTAGTTTTCAATTAGGTATCCATGCATAATTTGCAATATTTTGAATCAATATATCACTGAATTCTGTTGAAACAAATGCAACCCATAAATCATTGTGAGAAACTCAAGCTAGAAAGATTTACATATTTTGGTTGCTGTATGTGCTATTGAAAGAATATAAGAAAAGGTTAGAAACACAATAAATGACTCATTACTAATACAGATTATTTTTTAAAAAGAAGCAGCATTACTAGTGAAAAAGACACAGTTCATTTTAATGTCTTTGAACTTTGGTAAAGCATTGGCCTCTGAACACATGCTCCTTCCTGAGCTTTGGGAGATTATTTATTTTTGAGTTAAGAGAACTTTGAAGGAGACATATGTAGCATTCAGTGAAAAGCCCAGAACATACAGGTCCTAGGATATAAAACATTTTATTAATAATGACAGAAATGGTATGAAAAATTTTAAATAATCTATCATATTTTTCTAAGACCAAGAAAGGTTACAAATAGATTAATGTAATGCATAAAAGAGACTTTAACTAGTTATACCTGAATTTATTTTTATTTATTCATATTATGCTTTTGTACCAGGGATCAAACGCAGGATCTTGTACTTAGCAGGCAGGTGCTTATGCTGCTGTGCTATCTCCCTGACCTTACCCGGATTTATCTTTTAATAAATCTTGACCAAAATACAAATATGTAAAAATAATTTGTTATTATGAAAGGACAAATTTAATTTCATGCAGATACTGAAGGAATGGCTACAGTCGAACAAAAGAAAATATCAAGTGTTGCTGTGAATGTGGAGAACTCATATATTGCTGGTAGAAAGATTAAATATTTCAAAATTTTGCAAAGCAATTTGGCAGATCATTAAAAGTTAACTGAAACCTACGATATACTCTTCTCCACTTCTCTGTCTCTAACATGGAGGAACGAAAGTAAACCCTTGTACAGATGTGATATCAACTGGACACAATCCATGTATCTCAATGAATGGCTAAATACAATGCAGTTTAGTCCATAGAATGGGCTACTTCCTTAAAATAAAAATTGAAAAACTACTGGTATGTGATAGGTGTGTAGTTCAAATATATCAAGATGAATAAAAGGAGCCAGATACAAAACACTATTTTTGTATGATTGCATATATATGAAAGCTCTTAAGAGGCAAATTTCTAGAGATAGAAAGCCAAGCCAGTGGCATCTAGGACAGGAGTAGTCTAACGGCAAAACAATAATTAAATGATGGAAGGTTCTGGGGATAAATGAGTATTGAAAGGATGAAAAGTTATATAACTTGGCTGTTATACTGCAATAAATACCTGCATTAATTAATTAATTAATTAATTTTTTTGTATTTTAGGGAAGGGTCTACAAGGTGTTCAGGGTCTCACTACTAGATCAGACTCATAGTGATCCTCCTATTTACAGCCTCCCAAGAGCTAGGTGCCACCATGCCCAGTCTCAATTGCCCTCTCAGCGCACCCTGGGGAAGGAGCCAGCACAGCATGCCTGGGTATTGAACCCCTGGTACTTTAATTAGCTTAGCTATTTGGCTGGCCTTCATCTGCATTAATTTAAATGATTGCATTGCACAATCGTTACAATAGGTGACTTTTGTGACATTTAATTTTTATGTGAATTTTACTGTTCAAAATAATCATTTTAAGAGCAAATTAGAATTGCTAGGGATTGGGAATTTGTCTAATTTTTTAGAAAATCAAGCATTTTTCTAAGCATATGATAATAAATGTTAACAATTATTAACATTGAATTATTGCCATATGCCAGATTATTAACTCATTTAATCTCACTGTAATTCTTTGAAAGGCTAAAAACCACTAATAAACTCATTTTTATGATAAATGAAACCAAACCAAAACAAAAAGGTTAACCTACTTAACAGATACATAGCCATTAAGTGATCAAGGTGTTCAGGTTAAGATAGTTTATTAACCAAATGTCCCCACTCTACTGTCTTACCTGTGCAGTAGAGTGGGTTATAGGAGAGGATAAAGTGGTGGATGGTATGATTTTTTCTGTAGAAATATTTCTGTGTTTTAATACTATGATTAATTTACTAAAATAAGTATATTTGTCCAAAGTTTAAAATGTATAATTAGTGATCCTAATTATATATAATATATATATATTTATGAAGTTTGAAATATATAATTAGGGGCTGGGGAGATGGCTCCATAGAATAAGTGCTTCCCTGGCAAGCACAAGGATCTGAGTTCAATCCTCAGTTCTGAAAAAAAAAAAAAAAAAAAAAAAAAAAAAAAAAAAAAAAAAAAAAAAAAAAAAAAAAAAAAAAAGAAAAAAATATACATGTATGTGTACATATATATATATATGTGTGTGTGTGTGTGTGTGTGTGTATGTGTAATTAATATTTAAAATGTTAGCTAAAGGGATGTCAAATATATAGATGTACATTTGGTAATTAAGAGAGGCTTAGAAAAACCTTATCAACTCTAGTGAATACTATATATAGCTTTAAAAGTATCTCTAAAATTATTTCACCTTCAAGAACAAAACATGGAACCAGTCATTGAGTAGTGAAGCAAGCTATACTTGTAATTTTACATTTGATGAAAATCAAAACTTCACCAATATTGAAATTAATTGATATTTTTTAAGGTAATTTGTAAGTCTTCATTGTAACAGGAGTTTAGACTTCACGAAGACCTTTTATTTTTTATTTTTTTATTGTAGGGAAGGGTCAACAGGATGTTCACGGTCCCACTACTAGATCAGACTCTTACTGATCTGCCTATTTACAGCCTCCCAACAGCTGAGATTACAGGAGCGCACCAGTACACCCAGTCTCAACTGCCATTTCAGTGCACCCCAGAAGCGGGGGACAGGGGCGGGGCTGGTACCTCAGACCCAGGATCAAACCCCTGGCCCCTGCATCTGCTTGCAGGCTCTTTAATCCACTGAACTGTTTGGCTGGCCAGATAGAAATCTTTTTTATAAGGCTATTGAATTGCTTTATGCTAAAATCATGTTGAAGAGTGATAAAGGTATAGGATTTCAGCCAAAAAACTACATGGTAAAGAAAGACAATATGTGTTTTCAAAAAATATTAAATTCTTCTATATGCAACTTTGCCTGGGCTGTGATTATTGAAATTAGGACAGTACACAGTATTCAGGAAAGGGAGAATGTGTTAAAGAATTAAGACTATTATATATAACTGAATCTTTATGACCTCTATTTTAAATGGTAATGCAACAGGTAATAATTATTTTTGTAATCTTTTCCCTTTGTAAGTTTGGACTATTAAAATAAAAATATAAATTTTCCTAAATTGACAGATTGACATAAAAGTACAGTAAGAGTTACAAACCTTGCTTGGGAGAAAATTACCCATAGGTTACCTAATAAAAATGTTTCAGTATGTCTTATTTGTAATGCATCTTAGTTGTAATGCTGACTTTTAACACATAAAAAATGTCAAAGATGGGGCTGGCCAAATAGCTCAGTGGGTTAAAGAGCCTGCAAGCAAGTGCAGGGGCCTGGGGCCTGCTGTGCCGGCGCCTCCCTGGGAAGCAGTGAGACAGCAATGGAGACTGGGTGAGGTGACACATGCCTGCAATCCCAGCACTTGGGAGGCTGTGAACAGGAGACTCAGCATGAGTCTGATGTAGTAGTGAGACCCTGAGCACACCCTGTAGACCCTTCCCTAAATTTTAAAAGAAATCAAAGATGGAAAACATAGTTTTTTTCATTGTACTATCAGTTAACTACATATGCCTTTATTAAATTAATACTTGATAATTTATCATATTTTTTCACTGACATGTCAAAACTAAAATCATTTTAATTTTGTATTTTCATCACTAATATTGCAAAATGAGTTCTTTGTTTTTTAACCCATGTTGATCATTCTTTAGGCAGTGGATGATTACTGAAACTAATTGAAGATGGCAGGACTAACCAGAAATATATTTTAAAATAGTTTAGTAGTTAAAATTTTCATTGTGGTAAGGAATTTTCATGTGAATGATAAACTAAAGTAATTACTAGCATTCCCTTCTTTTCACCATTTATTTTCCTCATTCACTTGGAATCTTCTAATCCTCTCAAATTATTTTATGTCTGGTGATAAAATTGGAATGATTATCATTATTGATTTTAAGGGAAATTATATAATGTTAGTGACTTCTTTAAACATTCCTTTTCGTAGCCTTTGTAGAAATATAATTTCAGTGTCATAAACCTTATTCTCTGGAGAAATAGTTAAATTGTTTCACATATTAATGTTATTACATGACACCATTTCTTTTGCTGCTCGCTATGCAGCTGGGACTTGTAGTGATCCTCCTGTCTCAGCCTCCCCAGTGCTGGGATTACAGGCATGCATTACCGCACTAGGTTCTGGTGGCTAAGCCACCCTCCTCTTTGTCTAATTCATAACATATTATGTTAAAATCATGTCATTTATCAATTCAGATAGAGTATTTTTTCTTTATAAACAAAATACCTTTTATTTCTTTGCTTACCATACAAATGCAATAACAAAGTATGGATGACCACACATCTGTTAATAACATGCTTTATTTACTGAATGCCATAAGCCCAATATTTAGGTGTGCTGCTGAGAAAAAAAGAAAAAAGATTTCCCTCAAAACATTACTGTCCATTTGCAAAGCACCTGGTTATCCAATAGCTCTGATAGACATGGACAATAAATGTGTGTTTATTGGTTGCTTCTAATACAACATTCACGCTGTGGCACGTGAATCAAAGGATAATCTGAATATCCAAGTATTACTATTTTTTAAAAATCGTATTAGGCCATGGCTGCTTGTAGATATGAATTCCTCTGATGGATTTGGGCAAATTCAATTGAAAATTTTCTGTGAAAAGGTCATCATGCCAGATGCCACTAAGCACATGTGTGTTAATCAGACGGGGAGAAAATACTGACATCAGCAGAATGGGAGGAGGCTGAGCCCAACCCTCTCGGCTGGACTGAGAAGCGGGCAGGGAACCAAGCGGAAGGTAATTCAACATACAACAGAAGCGCCAAGAACCCTGGACGTACGAAGGAGGGCTGAGGAGCAACCGGTGCACCTCGGCCTCACGGCCACGTTCTGATAGCTGAGGTGTTGCTGCACTCCCATGCCAGGTTTCCAGAGAAAGCGGTCTCTAGAGACAGACTCTCTCCTGGTGAAGATGCTGAAGAGGTTTTTGAAATGTCAACAAAGGTTTAAAATATTCTATGAATTTAGTTGATGAAGCAGCGCAGTGTTTGAAAGAATGGGCCCCAGGTTTGCAAGATATGTACTGGAGGTGAAATGCCCTCCACAGGCAATGCACACTGCAGAGTATTTAGTGAAGGTGAGAGGCAAACTGCGTAGCAAACTTCCTGGTTTTTTTAGACCCTGACATAGCCACAACTGCTTTCAGAAACCAAACACCCTGTTTTGTCAGGGGCCCTCAACAGTGAGGCTCAACTGTGTACCTACAAAAAGATTACAAGTCCTGAAGGCTCAGATAGTGGTTAGCAGTTATTAGCAGTAAAGTATGGTTTAAAGTATGTTTATTATCTTAAACACACTGTCAGTACACACTTCATAATCTGGGACAGTCTATGCAGGGAGCACTGACAGTGTTTTTAAGATAGTGAACATACCTTTTATTTGCATTGGAAAATCGCAAATACATGGGACTCACTTTATTGTGATATTTATTCTCAGTGGTCTGAAAATGAGCCCACCGTATCTCTGGGCTATATCCATAGACGTTCTTATTTTCTGTTCTTAAGACTCTATGCTACATTAAAATTGTTTTAGGGCCAGCCAGATAGCTCAGTGGATTAAAGCGGGGTTCAATCCTTGGCGTACTGTGCTGGGCCCCTCCAGAGTGGGCTCAGATGGTGATTGAGATGAACTCACAAAATGCCTATATCTAATGCACTTTTTGCTTCTGTAACCAAATGTCACAGAGTCAATAATGGATAGAGAATGGAAGTTTATTTGGCTCAGGTTTCTGGAACATTTACTTGGTGCCCTTCTGTGTCCAGGAGTTCCATGCTGTGTTAAGACAATGGCCAAGCAATGTGAGCCCAACAGAGGAAAATGGGGCCAAGCCTTCCCGTTGTACATCTAACCTCGTTCTATGATGGCAGCAGCCTCACTCCATGTGTGGGGGTCATGTCCTCCTGCCCCAAGCACCTCTTGAAAGATCCGCATATTAATGTTATTACCTGACACTATTTCTTTTGTTGCCCGCTACCCAGCTGGGGCTCATAGTGATCCTCCTGTCACAGCCCCCCCGCCCTGGGATTGCAGGCATGCACTACCACACCAGGTTTCGGTGGCTGCCTGGCACAGGTATGGTAGGGCTTGTGGTATCAGAGATTGAACTCGGGTCCTTGAGCTTGCCAGGCAGGTGCTTAGACCGCTGAGATATCCCTCAGCATACTGTTTCAAAATGAGCTTTGGAGCTGGCATTCTATCCTTAACAGCATTTAAAAATAAAATAATTAAATAATTAAAATACCTTAATCATTCGTAGAAAGTTACACAGAGTAAAGGAACTGTGAATGTAATACATTCATACAGCCTAGGAATTATATGACATGTTCAGGGAAAGTGCTCTTGAGAACTAAAATATTTTCTTAATAGACAGCTAACCAGAAAGACTGATTAAAAATAAGAAAGAATTTTGAGACACAAATATTGTTATGAAATAAATTTAAACATTGCACTAATATAAAAGATTTGCTCAAATTACTCCCTTTCATGAGTCATTGGCCTTGTTTTATTCTACTATATTGGCAAACTTCAGACTAATTAGTTTCAAGTATATGAAGAAAAATTTTGATATGAAATTATTTTTATAGATTACACATTTTTTAAAAACTGAAGTCTTACAGAAAGGTATTTATTAATGCTTCTTTTCTTAATTTTAAACTTTGATTTGGTCTATTTCCTTAACTGAGCTAAATTTGGTTCTACCTAAATTCATATAATACAAAGAATTCAGATCTCAATTCTAAGTAATCAGCTGAGTTTTCCTAATCATATATATATATATAAAGATATATATAATATACCTTTGTGTGTGTGTGGTTGGCTCAGCCCCCTAGGGACCAGGCTGGTGCAGCACGTGATGCCGGGGATCTAACCGTGGTCTTGCTAAGCACGCGCTTTAGACTGCTGAGGTATCTCCCCCGCTCTCCTAACCACATTTTGGTGGTTGGAATTAAACAGAATTTATTTTAATTGGTCTACTTTCATAGGTTTAATTACTTTCTGTGTTATTTATCTACTGTCTTCACCTTATTTAGCATCAGAGCATAGGCACAAGCGAAGGGCCAGCAGAAGGCATGGTCACTGCTTATTACAGAAAAATAAAGGTTTTCTCTGTCAGATCTAAGCTTTTCTTTCTCCCACAGCCAGGAAGTCTTTCTTTGATTTTTTGGGTCCTCTAAGGGAAGTTAATAGATTTTTGTCCACATGTTCTCTTTTTTTAATCACATCTCTGATAAATGTTCTGATTATTGGTATTGACAGAATAGGTTGTAGATATTTACTGGAATATTCAAGGTCAGAGGGTATTTATTTACTTTCCAAGTGACTATTAGATTTTTCTCTGAAGTAATTTCATGACTCAGGAGTGTTTTTTCATTATAAGACCTCTGCATATCTACAGAACACTAAACCTCAGGAGATTAGTGAAAAATTAAAAGACACATAAAAAAGGAAAATTTTCAACTATAAATATTTGTATACTAGTCTTAATCCAAATAAGTGGTAAATAATCCATGATGATAAAGAATGGAAATTATTACTCAAACAGACTTGAGTCCTATGAAAAGTAATATGCTTTCATTAAAAATTACTATTGAGGCTGGGCGTGGTGGCACATGCCTGTAATCCCAGCACTCGGGAGGCTGAGGTAGGAGGATTGTTGTGAGTTTGAGACCAGCCTGAGCTACAAAGTGAGCTTAAGGCCAGCCTGAACTGCATAGTGAGACCCTGTCTCAAAAAGACAAAAAAAAATTACTATTGAATATACACAAAGCAAGAACAAATATACCAACACAGGGTTATTAGTTTTAACATAATATTTTGATTACATTTATATCGTGTGATTAACTGTTAGGGCTAAATAAATTTAGAGCATAAAACTAATATACAATTTCAGTTTTTCCAGATTGTATATCAAATCTTATTATAACTTATTCTGTCAGTACAAGCAACCAGAGGCAGTGAGTAAACAAATTATCCATGCACATAAGATGTTGATGATCTATGTATTCTTGGCTTTTGCACATTTTCCAGATTATTACTTTTTAGGAAATTATGCAAACTAACTTTGGCAAATGTTTTTTTTTTTTTTTTTTTTTTTTTTTTTTTTTTTTTTTTTTTTTTTTTTTTTTTTTTTTTTTTTTTTTTTTTTTTTTTTGCAGAACCAGGGATTGAACTCAGGCCCTTGTGCTTGCCAGGGAAGTGCTTATTCCACTGAGCCATCTCCCTGGCCCCTTTCTGTGTCTTAATGTTTGTTTTCTTACTTCTATTTGAAGATTTGCTATTTTACTGAAAGATATTCCTCCAAAAATAAATGAGTCCATTTATTTGAAGTTACAATGTTGAACTGTAAATGATAGCTATACCCATGTAAACAGTCTTTACATTGAAATCAAATGAGTTTAAGGAGAGTAGTGCACTGCTTATCTCTTATACTAAATTTGAGTTGATACATTTCACATCAGACAAGTTATCATACTGTGTCATTTCTCTAAAAATGACTAAATTCAGAAAAATGTGCATTATTAATTTCTTAGGCAAGCTAGTTGTTAAATGGTGAAGAATTGCTCTTTTTCCTTACTTCTAGATTATCCGTTTATTTAGCCATATACACATGTGGGAAAAATGCAATCTGCTATAAAGAATTTGAGGGCTGCAGAGACAGCTCGGCTGTCTAAGTACCTGCCTGGCAAGCTCAAGATCCCTAGTTCGATTCCTGGTTTGATTGTGCATGTTGTGCCAGCCCCAGAACTCTGGGCCCTTGGCTGGACCTGAAACTGGGTGTGGTGGTGTATGCCTGTAATCCCATCCCTGAAGAAGCTAAGACAGGAGGATCGCTACAAGTCTGAACTGCATAGTAAGACCCTAAGCTAAGATAATTCTTACTTTAATGTACATAGTCTAAAGCATTAATACTAACAATTTAAATATATAAATATACAAAACAGATATACAAAATTCAAAGAAATGCTGCTTAAATTCAAAACACTGAGAATACATTTAATTAAGTGAATTTAGTTAAAAAGTTATTAGAGACTCTATTCAAAAGACTTTTCTGATAATAATTAACATGTATAATATGCTAATTTTCCTGATGCCTAAACTGTACCACACATGTTACTGGAATAGTTTTTATCAGCCAGTGAAAAGTGACCTGGTTACTAGTTTAAATATGATGAATTCTTCACCTTTGTTTTTTTTTCAAAGTTGAGGGTTAAGGAAAAGAGAACAATGTAAGAAAATGCCACAAGATAATAGCAAATCTTCTAAAGCTTTGAAATATAAACATTCCATGGAAAGCAGACACACCTAAACTTCAATAAGATGTCACATGTGATAGTAAATGATTGCTCTATGCTAGGTCAGTTTCTGCTGAACTAACAGCTTAGCTTGGGTGGTATATAACCCACAGAACTGTAGTGTTCACTGTTTTGGAAGTCCATGAGCGATGCACCCACTAATATGGAGTCTGATTGGAGTTCTTCTTCTATCATGAAAGCCATGGACTCTTGTTGCACCTTCACACGGTCAGCAGGAGAGCAAGCTCCCAGCACTTGTACAGAGACACCAGTCTCCCCCATGAAGTCTCTGACTCCATGAACGGACTTTATCCTGAACACTTGACCCTTTGTACTATTATTGCACTGTTGTCTAGAAATCAACATGTGAATTTAGGAGCATGCAAACATTCCTACAACTTTTATTCCTCACATCAAAGCTATTTAACAGGGGGTCACATAGGGTTTAGCATAAGCAGAAAAACTAACTGGAAAACGTACATTACCAAGGAGTTCACGATAGTACAGAAGGTTTTACCAGGGGAATATAATGTTTGGTAAATGAGTGACACAGATAAAAAATTGTTTTGCTGTGATGCTTAATGAAGGGTTCAAGAAAGAAATAATATGTCAGGATTTTTTATATTCTTGCTTCCACTTAACACTAAACAATGCATGTTTAGTTATGAAACTTCTTTAAACTACTAGCTATGTTTTAATATTTTCTGTTTTCTGCACCTTACTTAGTTCCCATTTTCATACTCTTTCCTGTGAGGACAAAGATCCTATGAAATAAAGTATGTGACTATCATAAATATCAAGAAAGCTCTTCTTGTATTAACCAGGAACTCATCAATAGAAGATAAATTAGATAATTAAATGAAAAGAGGTGATCAGAAAAAAAAATCTGTACATAAACTTAGTTAAAACTATGAAGAAACTGTTCACTTGTGCTCCTGTGAAAGAACAATCCATAGGAGATTCTTGCTATGATTACTTTAGAAATATTACTATGAGTGGGAGGCTAATGTTTTTATTTTTCCATAAAAATGCTATGTTTAAAGGTAGAAAATATAACATTTTAAGAATCTGTATTGTATAAGAATTATCATAATGGCTGGGTAGCATTTTGGAATTATGCAATAAAATCTTCTTATACAGTACTATGGAAGAATATACTAAATGTTTTATACATCAGATGTCCCTGTCATGTTTACTGTTCCTAAGAGCAGTCATATATTGTTTACTATAAGCAACTTAAAAAGGCATGTGAATTATAAGTGAGAAACTCATATACTCTAGTGGTGCCATGGTATGAATTAGTGCACTGCTACATTCTAAATATGCTTTCTACCCTGCGAAATAATTTGAAAGTGGATGATATTTAATTGTAAAGTGAGCTTTGCTCATGATATGGTAAACTCAAGTAAATTTCAGTCATATTCATTGTCTTGTCAGGTAGAATAACTAGGTCAAAATATTACTGAAGAAAATGCATGTGTGACTGCACACGTGTTGTGCGCATGCTTGGAATTGACGCCACGGCCTCACACATGCTAAGCACACACTACTACTGGGCCACACTCTCAGCCCACTATTGTTAAAAAAATCTTAAACACAATTTAGGGTCAGTACATTCAGCCGAATGTCAAAAACTTGGTAAACTTTAAAAAAGAATTACTTTAACGGGGAAATATAAAATCGGTGTAGGCAATATTATTGATATCCTGTATATAGGATAAATATAATTTTTATTTTCAAAATTTATTAGCATTTTATAATTATCTTATAGTTCTAACTCATCAATATATGCATATTTGAAATGTATCAAATATTCAAATTATATTGCTATATATTAGAAATTCTTAAGTCAACAACAACCAGAGTTTCTTGCCACTGGGCTATAGTAATATTTTCATATAGAGTTGAGAAAGTCAAACAAAAGTCAACAAACTCAGTCTTTCCTGTTGTCTATACAAATTGAATGAAAAATTTAAGTATCAGCTGAAAATATGACTAAACTTCACTGTGAAAATGAAATTTTAACTTTTAATTGCCAGAGCTAAAGAGGAGGCTTCAGCTACTATTTTCTGACTTATCTGCAACATTCAAATTCTTTATGTAGTTCTAATTAAAAGTAGATGATTGAAAAAACTTTCATTACATTGACAATTATGTGTTTTTTTATCATTTGGAATTATTCATCTAGTTATAAATATAGTCTGAACAGATACTATGTAGAAGAAAACCCCATTGATTTTTATCTACTTTTACTATTAATAGATAATTACAATCTATACTTAAGCTAATTAGAATTATTACTAAATTGAAAATAAGTCAGTAAAGTTAAAAATATTAGAAAATTATAAAACAAAGTATATCTACATCATCCCTGCACATACTTATGGTCAGCATACATACTTTTCAATAAATGTTATGTCCAAAAAAATTAACCTTACTATATATTCTGTTCCTTTTGAACTGAAAATATGGTGGTATCCTACATAAGCACCAGTGATAGAATATCAAAACTTTAATGGCTATTCAAGAGAAATATGCAGTGAAATTAACTTTGTAATTAACCACATAGAAATTCAAATTACATAATTTTCTTAATTCTTTCATTTTAAATTAATCTTTATAGTATTTCAACATTAATTCAAGAATACAATGTAATATATATGCAGTTATATATGTATATTTGGTACAGGAAATGCAAAAATTAATGCATTAAGTATACTCAGAAAAGTATGGAGAGAATTATTATTTACATATTTTCATCACTGTATATCAGAAACCTGAATAATTAATAATTAATTCCACCCCACTTATTTTTTCATGGAACTCACATCTGACTGTTTTCTTTGGCTCACTCAGGATGCCTTAAGGGCGGATCTGGTAAGGCTGAGCTGGGGATTGAACCACAGTTCCCGGTGCCTGACTGCATTTGCGTGAGTAGGTGCTTAATCAACTGAGCTAAGCGGCAGGCCTCCCATTTCAGACTATTTATAACAGCATTATTTCAACTTTCTAATTTTAGTGATGGAACTTTTAAAACTTGAATATTTTAATGTAAATGATTTATAAAATTATATTGTTTGACAGTTTCAGGAGTTTATATCTCTGTAGTATAAAATAAGCCATAAGTTTTCATAAGTATATAGAATCCCTTATACACCTGAGTAAAGCTTCAGAATGTAAATTTTCTAACCAAACACACTATGTTGAAATTTCTCCTTGGATCTCCCCCATGGTGATGGGGAGGGGCTGTAGATTTTGATGTTAGTTTTTGGAATATGTACAGAAGGGCATTAAAGTTGAATGAGAATAAATTAGAAGACAAATAGATTGCCCTTCCACTTGGGAAGTCTGGATGTGATTATTGGTATAAGCAGGAATAAGTCAAACAATCAAAAATAGAAATTGCAGTGACTTTAGAATAAATTGCTGAGCACTTGAATTTGAAAAGCCCTTTCATTTGATTTAGTGTAGTTGGGTTCTGTGTGCATAACAATTAAGATTAAAAAACCATCACGGACTTCAGGATCTGTGATGTATAAAGTTCAAGATTTTTCCCCTTTCTCCACTGGGGGCCAGGAATCAAGTTAATGAATACCATACATGTAGTTTTGAATTATTGCTTGACTGCTTTTACTATAGGATTGATGACTTGGAAGAGCCATCATTTAGATGTGTAGTTGATTTGTTTGTTTGTTGGATGGCTCTGTCTAAACCAAAATCAGAACATTACTGCAAATAGATATTATATGAATTATTTTCCTTTGACTTTCTGCTCCATATTTTTAAAAAAATGGCTTTCTTTGGGAATAATGTAGTTTAACTTCAGAATCCAAACTCAATTTATGGTTAATACAGTGGTGGTTGGTTATCGAGCACTATTGTTTGTGAGCAATTTGCTTGTTTTGTTTGAGGATTCTGCCTTGGTGACTACCACAACTCCATTACTTTTGGTCACATTTGTTTCTCCAGTTGAATTGTGTCTGTTTCTTTCTTTACTTTCCCATCCGAATTCTAACAATTTTAAAAGCCTATCTCAATTTTACCTTCTTAAAAACTTTCAGCCAGACTCTGTTGCACGGAGTCCACTAGTTTCATGGCCATGTGCATGTGTATGCAGCATAATCGAAGGTAATGTTCGTGGTAACAGAATAGATGACTGTGATCATTAAATGGGTGAATACATGAAAAGGGTCAGCATTCTAAGGAGCTGCTGCTATCACTGATATTGTTATAACTAGGCTATGTACCAACAAATGCAATTATTGTTAGATATTTCTGATGTTTGTTTGATTTTTTTTTTTATTTCTTCATTTACTTTTGGAACTGGAGATCAAACTCAGGACCTTGTACTTGTTAGGCAGGCACTATACCACTGAGTTATTTCCCCAGCCCATTATTAGATATTTCTTAGCTAAATTAATTTAATCTTTAATAACTCAATGATACATCTCCACCTCTAAATTTTAGACTCTATCAGATATTTCCTTGATACTCAAATTTCTCTGCACATTTCATAGTAGTTCAAAAAATTTACCCTATCCACATGTGAATTATACAATAAAGATTAAATAACAAATGAATATACTTACATTTTTCTGTTCCTTATAAATTTAATTATTTTCTAAAATCATTTTTCTTCATATGCAACCTTTTATGACTATTTTGTAGACTTAGTTTGTTAGACTTTGTTATAAATTGTATAGATGAAGATTTTCCTTTGTGTTACCTTCGGGACTATTCTGAGTTTTTTCTGCAAAGTATTTGTACTGGGGGACAAATAGTCATCCAAACAGATATGCCTGAGGAATTCGAGTTGTTGGGGAAAGTGAAAAAGGGGACTGCGTGCATTCTCATAAGGAAAAAGAAACAAAGTAAAAGCAACAGAAAAAATTGCCTTTTACTATGGGGTGAGTATCTTACTCTGCCCAAATCCTTAGCAACTGGATGTTTTCTGAAAATACCAGGCTAGAAGCATTGATTCTGTTTTATTAAACTTATGCTCTATGAAACTCATGCCTGGGGCTGGGGAGATGGCTCAGTGGAATAAACACTTCCCTGGCAAGTGCAAGGGCCTGAGTTCAATCCCTGGTTCCAAAAAAGAAACAAAAGAAAAGAAATTCATGCCTAAACATTTTTTAAATTAAAAAATAGATAGATTAGATAGATAGATAGATAGATAGATAGATAGATAGATAGATAGAAAGAAAGATGATAGATAGATAGATAGATAGATAGATAGATAGATAGATAGATAGATAGATAAAAATTTTAAAAATACTGGGGAGATAGCTCGGCAGTCTAAGAGCCTGCTGGGCAGGCACACAGGCCTGGGTGTTTGATTCCCTTTACTACATGCTCTACTGGCCCCAGTGCCCCAGGCGTACTCTGCCAGCCCCTGAAACTGGGGTGGTAGCACATGCCTGTAATCCCAGCACTGGGGAGGCTGAGACAGGAGGATCACTCTGAGTCTCAGCCGTATAGAGACCCAGTACCAAATAAATAAATAAGATTTAAAAAATTAAAACTTTATTGTGTTTTTTATGTATTCTAGTATAGGGTTTACAGTGTCTCACTACAGATTAGACTCATAGTGATCCTTGTTTGCAATCTCCAAACAAGTGGTCACCACCATGCCCAGTCTTAGTTGGTTTCTCCATGCCGTACGGACAGGGCCAGCACAGCATGCCGGGTATGGATCCTCAGGCCACCTCAGGTACTTTAGTCCACTGAGATATCTGGTTGGCCATAGATAAAATTTTAAAAAGCAAATTAAGAAGAAAGAGAAATACAGAAGCAAGTATTAGAAAAGATACCAAGTCATATTGCACATCTTCTGGGAAGCTCAGAGGATAAATTAGATCATAGAACAAGTGTTTTAAGCTGAATAGTTATTGTCTTCATTACTTTCCTCTTCTTGCTGACAGAAAATAACCAACAACCAAAGTTGGGGAGAAAAGGTTTATATAGCTCCCAAGGTCAGAGGTTTTAGTCTATAATCAGCTGGCTCCTAGGTAGGGTGGCATGGCACAGGGGCAACAGTTTAAGATGGCAGAAGACAGCAAGAGCAAAAGGGATGCGGGAAGACCAGCCTCTTTTCCTCTCTCATACTATAAGCAGACTGCCACCAATCAGGGCAGGTGTAACATTCCCATCACCTCCCTGCCCTCCTCTTGAATACGATGAAGATGTTCACAAAACGAAGTCCCTGGCTCCCTGCTGAGTCACTTAGCTAAACTTCTAAACTTCTCCAGTTGACTAAATATTAACTATTAGTTACATGGTCTGAATTTTAAATCATGTGCATGTATTAAATTAATAAAACACTATGTTTGATAAATAAAAATATTATGGAAATAGAATAAAGTAAAAAACTTAAGATGTGTTACATGTACCAACTCCACAAGATGAATGAAATAATTATATACTGTAAAGATGTGCTGCTAAAAACAGAAATTTAAAAAAAAAAAAAAAAAAGGCATGGGATTGAACAAACCATGTTAAGATATTAAAGGTACACAAAAGTGATTTAAGTCAGAAGCTGTTCCAAAATATATATATCTAGCTGAAATCAAAATTAAAGTTTATAGGAGTTTTGGGCAGAGTTAAGGAGCCAGCCAGGCCCAGTGGGTTCGTTGCACTGTGGTGGGCCATGCCCAGAAGGAGCCCCAGAGCCCAGCAGTGAGGGGAGCCCAGCAGCCACCATGGCCCTGCAGCTCCACTTGCACTGGGCATAGCAGGAAGGAGCTGAGCACAGAGCCCCATGCAAGCCAGGCCCTGCCAGTGGAGTTCAAGTTTGGAGATCAGACGTGGTGCACTGGGCATACTGCTAGGCCCCATGGCACCTAGACCAAAGCCCAGACCTGCAGGAGCATCCTCATGGCACAGAGGTGGCAGGAGGTAGCTGGGGTGAACTATTCTACCTAGAAGACTCCAGATATAGGAAGGGGACATGCCCAGACAGAACTCAGGGGAATGAACTTAAATGCAAATTCTCAATTGAAGAACTGTTTTGATATGCAGGTATAATGTTTGCCCCTATGGTCTAAAGTACAAACCCATTAGTTACAAAAATTTGTCAATTTCCAAATTTCACTACCTGTTCTTAGTATAAAAAGAAAATTATATCTGCTTTAACTACATGTTCTCCCTTGAGCAGTAATATTAGGAGGTGCTTAGGCAATAACCTCACCACAGCCCGATACTGAAGGATGGAGGACAGTGTCAAATGGAAACCGACAGCTCACTCTCAATCAATAGAGGAGGAAAATTTTGTGACACACACACAATAAGAATCTTTGACTTAGGAGAGATACCTGAAGAATAGACTTTACAGAGAGGCTCCAATTGCATTGATACAGCTATCTCCAGTTAAACATTCACCAAAAGGTATTACAGAAATCAAAATAAAAGAGTATCTCTGTAATAGAAAATGATAAAAAAAAGAAGGAGCAAAATGCATTCTCAGGCGCCGAGCTCACCAAGCACAAGCCAGGAGACATCAGTGTAGAACAAATGGGAAGTCACACATCTGAACTCTCTGAAATAATAACAACTGAAGTAAAGAAGCAACTACAAAAGAATATAGTGGAAATTCAATCAGAAATAATCTCCCAGGTTAAAAAGGAAATGATAACTATAATGCAAGAATTACTAAGTGCTTCCAAAGAACATACTGATAAAAAATAGAGGAGAATAGAAAATGATGGAAGCCTTGAATGAGCAATCCAGGAAAGAAATAAAATTCCATGAAGCAGATTCAAAGAGATATAAAGGAAATTAAAAATTCAATCAAAAGTTGACAAAACCTTTATGTGAAAGTTAAGATAGACTTTCAGACCTTGAAGACCGCATTGCAGCTAGTGAAAAGTTCAGGAAAGATTCTTAAAAACAACTAGGATCCAGGAAATAATTCAACAGCTGCAAGAGGAGGCAAAGATAAATGGCATAAGAGTAATAGACATCAATGAGAAATAAGAAGAAACAAAGATGACATAAAAAGGATATGGGCAGAAGTAATAGCAGAAAATTTCTAAAGTATGGGGAAATGATCTGACATTCAGGTAACCAATGCAGGTAGAACTCCAAATAACATCGACCCCATTAAAACTACACCCAGATGTAATAATGAAGATTCCAGAAATCCTGTAAACAACATACTAAAAGCCACTGGAGAATAAAAATGAATAAAAGCCACTGGAAAAAAGAAACAAGGGCCAGGAAGATGGCTCAGGGGAATAAGTGCTTCACTGGCAAGCACAAGGGCCTGAATTCAATCCCTGGTTCCGCAAAAAAAAAAAAAAAAAAAAAAAAAAAAAAAAAAAAAAAAAAAAAAAAAAAAAAAAAAAAAAAAAAAAAAAAAAAAAAAAAAAAAAGAAACAGATCACATTTAAAGGAAAACCTATTAGAATAACAGCCATTTCTTCCTCACAAACCATCAAGTCAAGAAAAAGCATGGAGCAAAGTATTGCAAGCCCTACAGGAAAACAAATTCCAAGACAGACTTACATACTCAGAAACATTCTCTTTCAAGTTTAATTGAGAAGTGAAATATTTCCATGACATAAAACAACTAAAGAAATTCATGACAACTAAACCAAACGTACACAGAGTACTAGAAAGGAATCAAAATGACCACAATGCCAAGAATCACACAGGAAAAGAACAAACCAAGCATGGCAAACAATTAAACACAGCAGAAAAATAGGAAACCAACAACAAAGTAATAATATGACAAATATAAGTCAGTACATATCAGTTATTAGCACCAATGTAAATGGACTCAAACAATTAAAAGGAATAGGCTGGAAGAATGAATTAAAAAGTAGATTCCAACAATATTCTGTATACAACAAATACATTTAAGCCATAAAGAAATTCATAGGCTGAAAGTCAAAGGTTAGAAAACATGCTCCAGGACCCCTGAAAAAAAGAAGGAATAGCTATGCTGTTTATAGACAATCTTAACTTCAAACCAAGACTAATCAAGTAAGATTAATAAGGTCACTATAACTCGTCAAGGGAAAAATCCAAGAGAAAGGGATAACAGTCATAAATAGGTATACTCCCAAATATGGGAGCACTCAACTATAAAAAACATTTTTTGCAGTACTAGGGATTGAACTCAGGACCTTGCATTTGGCAGGCAATATAAAACAAATTGTAATGGAGAAAAAATATCTAATAACCAATATTGCAATCTTAACAGGGGACCTTAACACCCCATCATTACAAAAAGATAAGTCAAGCAGATAAAAAATTGGCAAAGAGGTAGCATAACTCAACCAAACCTTTGAACAAATGGTGTTGGTGAACATATATAGAGGGTTCAACTCAACAACATCTGCAAACACATTCTTGTCCATTGCACATGGGTCATTTTCTAAAGTAGACCACATAATGGTCCATAGGTCATGCTTACGTACATACAAGAAAACAGAAATTATCCCATGCATATTATATGACCACAGTGCAATGAAACTGGAAATAAGTGACAAGAAAAACCACAAAATCCCCATCAACTCATGAAAATTAAATAACATACTTCTCAGTCACCAATGCATTACAGATGAAATTAAAGAATAAATTAAATAGCATCTAAAATCTAATGATAATTTAAACACAACTTACTGGAATTTATGGGATGCAATGAAAGCCATTCTTATATGGAAATTTATAGCAGTGAGCTCACACATTAGAAACATGGAGCGAGAACCCTAATAAAGGATCTCAAGATCTGGAAAAAGAAGAGCAAACAAAGCCCAATGTCCAGTAATGGGTGGAAATTATAAAGATTAGAGCAGAAATTAATGCAATTGAGATAATGAAAACAATACAAAGAATTCATTAATAAGAAAGCTGGTTCTTTGAAAGACAAATAAAATTAATAAGCGCCTAGTCAACCTGCTCAAAAAGAAGAAAGAAAAAATTCAATTTGAAGCAATAAGGAATGAAAAGGACAAAATTGCTACGGATCATGTAGAAATTCAGATCTTTAGTAGCTACTCTGAAAATCTACTCTCAAGACAAAGAAGAAATGGACAGATTCCTAGATAGGTACAAATTACCAAAACTGAATCAAGAGGATATAAAAGCTCTGAATAATCCAATGTCAGCCAATGAAATTGAAAATGTCATGAAAAACTGACCAAAAAAGAAAAGCCCAGGTCCTGATGGATTCACAGATGAATTCTACAAGAAATTTAGAGAAGATTTAATCGAAATACACCTCAAACTCTTCAGTGAAATTGAAAAGGAAGCAATACTTCCAAAATCATTCCTGGAGGCAAGTCTTGTACTGAAACCAAAACTGGAGAGGAATTCAATCAAAAAAAGAATTACATGCCAAATTCCCTCATGAATATAGATGTGTAAATCCTCAATAAAATACTAGCAAATAGATTTCAACATATCATCAAGAGGATTATATACCATGACCAGGTAGGATTCATCACAGGGATGCAAGAATGGTTCAAAATATGCAAATATATAAATGTAATACACTATATTAACAGGGCTAAAATTAAAAAGCATATGATCATCAATCAATACACGCAAGGTTTTGACAAAGTACGACACTCATTCATGTGCAAACCATACAGAAAATTGGAATAGATGGCATATACCTCAATCAAAATAAATAGATAAAAACCAGTAGATAAAAGCCATCTATGTGAAACCATCAGCCAACAGAATTCTAGAAGGGGAAAAAATTATAAGCTTTTACTCTCAAATAAGGTAGAAGACAAAGATATCCTCTGTCTCCAGTCCTGTTCAATGTAGTTATTGAATCATTATCTAGAATGATTAGACAAGAAAGAGAAATAAAAGGAGTAAGAACAAGTAAAGAATTGATCCCAGGCCTGCCATGCCGACCCCATCCCCGGGGTGCTCTGAGTGATTGAGACTAGGTATGTAACATGCTCTTGTAGTCCCAGCTCTTGGGAGGCTGTAAATAGGCTGCTCACTATGAGTCTGATTTAGTAGTTAAACCCTGCACATCCTATAGGCCCTTCCCTAAAATACAAAAAAAAAAAAAAAAAAAAAGAAAAGAAAAGAAAACAGAATTATTAGGGCCAGCCAAATAGCTCAACAGATTAAAATGTCTGCTGAGGCAGACAGAGAGGCTGGGAGTTTGATCCCCTAGTCTGCTGTGCTGGCCCTACACACAGGGTGTGCTGAGATAGTGATTGAGGCTGGGCATGGTGGTACATACCTTTTGGGAGGCTGTAAACAGGAGGATCACTGAGTCCCATCTGAACAGTGAGAACCTGTAGACCCTGTTCTAAAACATAAAAAAAGAATAGACAGATTAACTTAAACTATCATTATTTGCAGATGACGATACTGCACCCCAAAAACTCCACCAAGAAGCTCGTAGAATTAATAAAAAATTCAATAGTATCTCAGGATACAGTCAATACTGAAGAATCAATAACACTCCTCTCCATCGATAACAAATTCAAAGTGATAGGAATTAGAGGAAACAGTACCCTTCACAATAGCATACCAAAGAAAGAATTAATCTAACAGGATTAATTCAGGAATTAATCTAAGAAAGGAAGCAAAATATCTATACAATAAGAATATGATACTCTGAAAAAAAAATATCGAAAAGGATTTCAGAAAATGGAAAGATTCCTAGATAGGTACTCCTGGATAGGAAGGACATTGTGAAACTGGATATACTCTCAAAATTGTTATGCAGATTTAATGCAATCAAATCAAAATACCATCAGTGTACCTCACAGAGCTAGAGAACATAGTTTTACAATTTGTTTCAACCCAGAGAAGCTCTAGAATGGCAAAGGCAATCCTGGACAAAAAGGAAAGGCAGGAGACATTAAAATGTGGGACTTGAAATTATATTACAAAGTAACTGACTATTACAAAACAACTGTTGTAAAATCGGCATAGTACTGGCAAAAAAACAGACCCATGAATCAGTGAAACAGATTAGAAAATGCAGATACAACTACAAACACACTCAACCACCTTATCTCTGAAAAAGGGGCCAAACATGTTCACTGGAAGAAACATAGCCTCTTCAACAAAGGATTCTGGGAAAACTGGTTCTCTACATGTCAAAAACTAAAACTAAACCAGGCTGATTGCCATGCACTAAACTTCAGTCAAAATGGATTAAAGACTTAAACATTAAGAAAGAAAGGCTAAATCTCCTGGAAGAGAAAGTAGGTAGAAAGCTTGAAGACATAGGGTTAGATAGACATTTCGAGAACAAAAATCATCTGCATGGGAAATGCTATAAAGAGTCAAAAACTGCTGTCTCATCTTTTTGAGAAGTTTCTGCATGTCAAAAGAAATTACCAACAGAGTGAAAAGACAACCCATAAATTGGGAAAAAAATCTTAATCAATACTCAGATAAAAGTCTAAAGAACTAAAAAAAAAAGGTCCCCAAAATTTAAAGACCCAAGTGGAAAATAAACAAATGAGAAAATGTTTCACAGCATTGGCCATTGAAAATATGCTCTCACCCTAGAAAGAATGTCTATCATAAAGAAATTAACTAGTCACAGATGCTGGAGAGGCTGTAGCATAAAGGATCCACTGTTAGTGGGAATGTAGATTATTAAATTACTATGGAAATCAGCATGGAGACTCCTCTAAAATGTAGGACTGGAAGTCACATTCAAAACAGTCTGGGTACTTTCCCAAAAGAACTCAAAACATCTTACCATAGTGATATATGTGCACCCATGTTTGTAGCAACACAATTTGTCATTGCTAGATCTTGGCAACAACCAAAATGCCTATCTCCTGGAGAACAAATAAAAAAGATGTGTTTTTTTATACAATGGAGTGGTACTCAGCCATAAAGAAAGAGAAATTTGAAGATTTTATAGGTAAGTGGATGCAACTAAAGACTTTACTCATAAGTGAAGTAAATCAGACCCACATGTGTAAATGTCATATTGTATCCCTAGCCTAGTGTAAGAACCTGAAGAAAGAAAGAAAACCTGAAAAGTATAATAGGTATAGTTAAACAGAGAGAAATTGAATTTAAGGATTAAACAATGAAGATGAGAGAAGAAAAGAAAAGAAAAAAAGGAGAGGGGAAAACATGCAAGTATATATACAGGATGGCGAAGATGATTGTACTAATAATTTTCATCAATTTTTTGAAAGTACTAATGTTTAGAATTTTCACCTTTACTAACACTATATTCTGATACATGCACTCTGAGCTACAGCATTGAGGATATCAATGTGTAACACAAAAACCATGCTGACTACCTCTCATCTTGGCTTTCTAAATGTGTACCATTTCTAATGTCTTATCAATTATTATTATATATAATTAAAATAATTTTTAAAATAAAAGTAAAAAAAGACAAGAAAAAATTTAAGGTTTCTTGAAAGCAAGCAGTAATATTCAATTATTTGTCCAATCTTTCATAACCATATCTATTAATCTGAGAAACATATTTGACAATAAGAATAGATAACAGAACAACCATTGTTAATTAGCTATTCTTGTTTTGAAAATCTGTAACAAATCCCTGACACCACAAAAAGAAGAGGAGAAAAAAGTCTGTAACACGTATTGCTGTGTGTTATCCTGTTTGTGTGTTTGTTTCAGCTGTCTGTTTTTGCTTTTGTTTTTATGCTTCAAAATAAATTAAATTAAAATTAAGGAGTTTTGTATAGAATTTTTAGATAATTTTATAGGCATTTGTAATTTTTTTGTTATTTGTGATTTTTTTCTAAATGATCATGTAAAAGAAAATATTATGCCATATGTCAATAAACTGTAAACCCGTTTATGACCACAAAATATAAATATTTTCTGTATGCTTTGTTTTTTAGGATATTCATCTGTCATCTATCAAATTTAATAATTAATAATTGCAATTCTGGTGCATTGATGCCTGGGCTCATGTAATATAAATAGAGTACTCCCTGGTTCTACTTTCTTTAATTTTACTTTCTGAATGTAGGCATGAGAGGAAACATTAATTCACAGTGCTACTATGTTAGATTGAATTGATTATATTCAGAGAGACACTGATTAGTTTTAAAAATAACTGTTCTTGAAGGGCCTGAAGAGTATTCACATCAGGCATATTAATTAGTATAGCTACTATTCAATCATGTAGAAAGCATGCTAGTCTTAAGCAAATGTTTAAATTCTTTTGCTTACTCTAATGAGGGGAAAATTTCCCTTGTGAGTAGCATTTGTATGCATGAGCAATGAGCAAGAAGATGAACTTACATAGATGATACAAACTAAACAATTTGAATCTTAATTTTAATCTTGAAATTACTGAAAAGGGGAAATCACAGCTCTTCTCTAAAGATTTTTTTTTTTAAATTAACTACTCATTAATCAGACCACATGAATTAGTGTCTACATTGTTCACTTCAAACATGAATCAGTTTATTTTGAAATGGTTACAAATAAAACATGTAATTCAAGAAAAAAAATACACTGCAAATGACATGAGTAACAAAATCCGTCACCAGTAGGAAAAGCCTAGAAAGTCTCACAGTCTCTCAGGGCTAGGAAAGATGGGGACGCCCCTGAGTGTGCAAGACCCCACTTAAGGAAGGGGACATCAGCCACAGAGAGCAACACTGCTTCACCCCATCTGCACGGCTGTCCATGAGCACGCGTGTGCTTGTCAATCCATAGCATCTGGACTGTGGACCTACAGGGCGTTGTCGTGGAACTGTTGAGGGGGCAGATTTTCAAAATTAACAGATGTGCCATGTTTGGGTCTAAGTAACAATACCATCTGAGAAAAGATGATGAGGATTTGTCCTATTTCAAACTACTAGAAATAGTCCCTTGCTATTGTGGTCTATTCTGAAGCTTCATCCATCTTTATGATCATGACAGCTTTGCTTTTATTTATTTACTTATTTTTGAAAGAATATAAAATAGTAACTAAAAAGAAAAGCATCAGAAATGATACAAAATTTCACTAACCAAAAGAAGAGGAATTCAGCCGGGCCTGGTGGCGCAGGCCTATAATCTCAGCACTCGGGAGGCTCAGACAGGAGGATTGTTGTGAGTTCGAGACCAGCCTGAGCTACAAAGTGAGCTTAAGGCCAGCCTGA